>WBMZ01003538.1:0-87952 GCA_013400975.1 Atrichornis clamosus | reverse complement strand
CCCCTCCCCTCTCCTCCCCTCCCTTTATATCCCCTTTCCTGCCTTTATTTCCCTTTCCCTTTTTTATTCCATTTACAGTTTTCTCCCTTTTTCTCTTACTCTTTTTACTTCATTCCATTATATTGGCTACTACAATCCCCCCCTCCAATCCCCTGTTCGTATCACCAAGGAAAAGAATATCATCAAACCCACATAAAGAAAGAACACTCACCCTTCAAAAGGGGGTGACAATCAATTAAAAAAAAATTAGACATCAGTGCATAAAGGAGCAGAAGAGGAAGCAGAGTGCAGCCTGGCAATGGTTTGTTTAGTCTAAGGTATTAATTATTCAACAGTTGCCGTCATGATGAGAGTGTGCACACCAGACTGAAACTGGCACAGAGGTTAATTGGTATCTAAGGGCTGTCTCTAGTCACCTGATACTCTTAAGTAGCATGGTTGCTATTTTAGTACCTTTTTGGACTTTAGAAAGAACCCACAAAAGAACCCTAAGTCACACGTGAGGAGGTGGAGACATGATTTCCTGGCATGAGGAGTTCGGGAAATTGGTACCCAGCATCAGCTTACCCAGCGAGAAGAGAGAGATCTTGTGTGCTTGCTGCAGTTGAAAAATGGATTCCCCATTGCTGCTGGTTTAAGCCTTATGGGTGCTATTTAAACTTGGCATGTCATAAATCCAGTATCTACCAGAGCGTTTGTTCTCCATCCCGTTTTATTTGTGAGCGTGTGCAGAGAATTGCAGTGGTGCAAGCCAAGATGTGTCGTTCCAGCCAAAACCAAGCCAAGCCCCGAACTTTGCTTCCTCATGAGGGGCAGCAGAGGGACAGGCACCGATCTCTTCTCTCTGGTGACCAGTGACAGGACCTCAGGGAACATCATGAAGCTGTGTCAGGGGATGTTTAGGTTGGATATTAGGCAAAGGTTCTTCTACCAGAGGGTGGTTGGGCACTGAACAGGCTCCCCAGGGCCCCAAATCTGCCACAGCTCAAGGAACATTTGGACAATGCTCTCAGGCACAGCGTGGGATTGTTGGGGTGCCTGTGCAGGGCCAGGAGTTGAACTCCATGGTCCTTGTGGGTCTCTTCCAACCCAGGATTTTCTATGATCCTGTGATTTGCCAAGGGCCTTCTTCAATTGAAATTTTAGAGGAGCTCCTCAAGACTGCCCAAACCACTCTGGCTGGCACGATATAGATTGTGTATGCCCAGGTCTCAAAGGCTTCAGGGGTGACCTAATGAAATATCAGTAATTATCAGAGCAGCAGGGCAAGTCAGCACATTGTGCAGTGCTTGGAAATGACCCTGGCTTCTTATTCCTGATTGTCTGTTGGGAGGTTTTGGTTCTGGTACAGAAGACCTTCCTGGACCTGATGTCCCAACGGTGGCCTCTTTTTTTCTTCGCTCCCTGCTTTAGAAATTGGGATATTACCTGTGGAAACACAGACCTTTCCCACGGGAACTTTTCTCTTCTTCCTTCTATGTTTTGTAAATAGAGATGAAAGCTTGGATGTTATTGAAAACTGTCTCTGGAAAGATGGACATTCTACCTGGCCTATCGGCCTAGGGGGAGGTTATGAATTGACTCAATCTGGACGACCTTTGGAAAGTCTATATAAGTTTTAGAATTAAATAATAAATTCAGTTTTTCTGCCTCACCCGAACTCGTCTGGTTCTTTCGCTCTGCCAGTGGTTCAACAGCGACAATTACCTGCTTTGGCTTTGCCTCCCACATGCAGGGGAATATCTGCAAAGCCCCTGGTAGAGAAGGCAGTGATGGTTCCAAGTCAGAATGCAAACCATGTGCAAACCTCTGCCTGTGCCACAGCCCCTGCTGCTGCGGTATCTGAGCAGGTGCACAGCATATTTTTGGTAATCAGAGAGTGCCCAGTGGACTTAGAGGCTTTGAATCTTTTCAGGGCTAGGAAGTGGAGTTACGTTTAGTATCTCACCGTACAAAGACTTTTGGAAAAGGAGATTAATGCTCATAACCTAACTGTGGTCTACCGGGTAACAGAAAAGCAGAAGGTGCTGCGAGCTGTGCAGAAGATGGAAAAAGCTGAAGAAAGGTAAAATCTTTGCAGCAGGAGGAGTACCAGTCATTAAAGGAGCTTAACAAAAGGTGCTTGTTGCAAAAGCAGTGAGTTAGTCTTGGGTGACAGCTCCGAGATGGGAACAATATGCAAGAGGTGCTGAAGGACACAGAGGACCAGAAGACACAACATCCAACAGCAGCAATGCTTTGCCTAAACAAGCACCAGGAGCTGCCCATCATCCACCCATAACCCTTATTTCGGACTTTATAAATCAGGAGCTGGCTCCTGACTGGCACATGACATTCAAGGTCTCTGCCTGAGAGCATCTGCTGGCTTTGTTTTCCTCCCCAGGTAGGTTAAGCCCCTCTCTGCCACGCCACACCACGGCAGCGTCGCTGCGTTGGGATGGAACGACAGCAGCTACTTGAACTTGTAATGTGAGAGAGTGGTGAGAGGAGCCAGGATGTTCGGGAGTTTAGAGAGATGCTGTTTGCTCTTTTCTAAGTTCTAGGGATGCAGAAATGATCATGTCCTCTGTCAGGGAAATGGGGAAGTAAAACAGTGAACATCAAGTAAGAAGAAGAAATTATATTTAGTGAAATTGGATTTGGAAATGTTTTTGTTCCAGCTACTTTAAAGCACCACTGGCATCATAACCGAGGAACTGCCAAGAAGATAATATTTTCTCCTGCTCTGGTAGCTTTTCTCCCCCCTCCCCTGGCTTTTTTCTAAGGCACAATTTGGCAAGTGATAAATCATGTGCTGGAAGAGTGCATGTCCCTTCTGTTTGTCTTTAACTTTGACCTCAGCCCTAGGGAGGCTCAAACAACAAAAACCTGTCTCGGCCCAGATTGTCTTTTGGGTTACATCAGTTTCTTCAGAGTGAGAGGAGGAACCTCACCTTAGAAACCACGCAGACATCTTATAGTGGGACTGAAGCCTCTGTAAAAATCAAGGCTCGGGTGTGTTGCTGAGTCAATTCAAAGGGACAAAGATGTCCAGATAATATCTCTAGCTACTGGCATCAATATTATCATGAGTTAAGAGAAAGCAGTATTTTCAAATAATCTTGTTGCACAGTTCCTGAGTTATCAAGAAGCTGAACGGAGAGTTCTAAAGAAAACAGAACACCTCAGGCTGAAAAAGGAGGCTGTTTTCAGCATCTTTGGCATCATAAACTCAGGGTAAAAGACACAAATCCTGAAAGACTTTGCAAAGGAAGTAGACATTGCTCGTGTGTGCTCATCTAAGCCCATCGGTGGACCATCATGGTGAGTGTCCCATCAACACCCCATTTCCCACATCTGTTCTGTGTGTCAGAGCAGCAGGCTGGGATGTTGGGATGTATGCAGCTCCCATGACCATCCGGGGATGCAGGTCTCTGCGGGGCCAAGGATGCAGCTCTCCTGGTGTCACGTTACAAATCCACTGGTGAACCCATCTGGGGTGAACCCCCTTCTCCTGTGTCACGATAAAAATCCTATTTAGCAGCACCGTCATCGAGGACAAAATTGAAAAGTCTTTTGTTGAACAAAGCACCTTTCACTTAAAAAATCCAGGCAAGATAAAATGACATGTGTGCTAATGATGTATTTTATGAACCACCATCTGTCTCGGGAAAGGTCAGAGAAAAATGGCAACCGCTGCTCAGGTGATTGGTGGTGGAGGGGGGAAAATGGCCTCATCTGAACGTGACAAGAAGCTTCAGTGACATCATATAAATGCCATAATTGGGAAGTGGTAAATTGAACAGGGCTGCCTTCGGAATTTGATGTGTCAATAAACAAGTTCAAGGTGACACGTTGGATCAATACGGCACGACAAGAATCATCCGACAAATTTACTGCAAAGTAATTGGGTGCAAAATGACTCAACTCAACCTTCACACTGCAGAAAATCAAACAAACAGGCAACCTACAGGCAACAGTTTGTATATGTCAGATGCTGCTTAAGGTAGCTTGCACAGTACTAATAGAGTTGTTTTAAAGAGAGATGGGGGAAAAAAAATAAAAGTGAGGTTCCCGTTATTATGAGTGTGACCTGAGGCATTGCTATAACCCTCTATGCACCTTGAGGGTGTATAAATAGAAAAACAAAACACACAATTGCTAGAGGTAGTCTTAAATATTGATATTTTTCTTCCTGTCTCTGTTGAGATGACAAATAAAATAAACTATAAACTGGGAACACCTTTTTCTTTTAGCACAAACAAGAGGTTTTTCATCTAATAGGTTTCTCACCTCTCATTCCCCTTATTTTTTGATAAACAGAGGTGTAACAAGTCACTTCTATTAAAAAACCCTGTATTTTCCCACATTACACTGAGCTATTGAATGCAAATCACTGGCTACCATTAGAATTAACCATCCCCACTTACTACTAAAGCTGAAAAGAGTCACTCAGACAAGTCTCTTCAGCACATTAATTTGTTGACACCAAATTTGATGCTTGATTTGTCCCCACTCGACAACCTTTAATCTTGAGTTTCTCCGAGGGGAAAGTCAAGAGCTTAATTTTTTTCTGAGAAATCTGGGCTCTCGCCAAGGCTACGAAAGAAGCTGGTACACTGACTGCACACTTTGGAAATGTTACAGAGATTGATTGTGTTTTAATTGTGCATTCATTCTGGAGTGAGAAAAGACAAAAGATGAGTAGAAAGTCATAGCCAAGGAGAAAGATGCTGTTCATGTTCTCATCCCCTCCCAGCTGCGCTGAGTTTTAGCAGAGACCACTTTTTTTTTTTTTTTTTTTTTTTGGCCAGGGTTGGCTTTGTGTGTCCCTGCAAATGATGGGAAAGCCTCGCTCCTGCCCTATTCCAGATGTTGCTGGAGCACAGGGAGTCTGATGCAGACCTCAGGACCTGGCACTGACACATGGCTCCAGCATCCACATAATTTACGGTAATCCAAAAATGCAGGAGAGCAGACAAACTCAACAGCTGAGCTTTATTGATGGACTGACGCCACTGGATAAAGCAGTGTGCCGTATTGGTAAGCTTTGGGCACACCGAGAATTTAATGGATGTCAAAACGTGGACAGGGGAGAAATAGGAAGATTGAGATAGAAGATTTGTGCCAGGGATGGGATTAGCGTGAAGAATTATGGGTGCAGTAGTTATGTTAAAAACCCCCATTCATATATATTTGTTTTATAGGGATTTGCCCCTGGTTGCCATCCCGGAGTTCTCGTGCTGCCTCAGGCAGGGACGTCCCGGGGAGCTGTGCCCAGGGCCAGGGGCTGTGCCCAGGGCCAGGGGCTGTGCACACTCTCCTGAGGTTGGTACTTGCTGCCAAGACAATTGGGCTGTGTCCCATGCAAGAAATGCAACCCAGGTGAACAAAACCCTAATGGTCCACCCTTTTTGGGGAAAAACCTTTCCAGATCTAGTAAGTGACCTGATGCTGAGATGTGGAACCAAGTGTGTACCATCAGAAGGGCCAGCTCTCCCCTTTTGCCTGCTACCAAAGTTGTCCTCCTTTGTAGTAGCAAGGGGAAAATGCCCCATTTTAACCCAGCAGTGGTTTGGGATGGAAGCAGAGAGCTGCCACCAGAGTTAAGGACAAGGCCCTTCACTTATCAGAGGATTTCCTTGTCTTTCAAGAATTACTTGAAAAATCAGTTGGGAAGAGGGAACCATCTTATCATGTAAGATTAGGCAGATCTTTCCGTAAACCTGCCGTTTCCAGTGGGATGTTCTTCTCCCCTCGCTTTGGCTGAATCACAGAGGATTCACAACAGAACATTAACACCGGACAGTTGGTTGGAGAAAGTGATGTGATGCAAACCAGCTCCTAGCAGGGATAAATTAAATTCAAAAGTTTCAAAATAGAGCTCATATCACCTCTTCCAACGGTATCTGAGGTGGTTTTACTGTGTGATGGGGGGTTTTGATGGTTTCACACATTTTTTGTTTGTTTGGTTTTTTTTCCCTGAACTATTTGCATCCAAGCCAACTCTGGCTATGGAAGGAATCCCACGACATAGGTGGAAAGCTGAAAAAGTGAAAACGCAAGGAAATTTTATTATTGATTTTTTGGGGAATATTTGAATTATGAAATTGTTGTTAACTCTATCACACTCTGGGCAGAACAAGATCCACTTGGTGAAGTCAAAACCTCCATGCTGCTCTGTTGCAACACATATTCCAGGAATATCATATGAGACAACGTGGTGTTTCCAAAGCCTGAGGGAGGCAATTAAGTTCCACCAGTGTTGCCAAACATTTCAGATTTCTACAGCAGTAGCCATAGCTGAGTATCTGCCTCTGTACCATTCTTTACTTTGGAGCACCTTCCACATCTGAAAATGTCACCTCTACACTGGACACAGGAGTCTGGGATGTTCATTTCCCATTAATTAAAGTGAGAATCAGATATCCAGTCTCTCGGGTTGCTGTGCAAACAAAACCAGGAGGGAATCACACCTTGCAGGGCACAAATGGAGAGTTGACAGACTGGTGGCACCTGAGCCCATTGAGGACATGGCTCCACAGTTTGGGGTTTCCAAAACCTGAAGCATAGTGGAAAACACCAAACCAACAATTCTTTGCATTAATTTTGCTTAATCATTTATTCCCCGAACTGAACTCAACTGATTTTCTCCCTTTGAATGATACTAACTTCCAGTATTTCTCTAATTTATTCTTTATTGTCTTTGTTTACCTGTAATGATTATTTCATTGTTAATTGATATTTCTGTTGTGCTACTTAAAAGCTGATTGAAAATCAATCCAAGTCAATGATAGACCTGTTACTGATTTCAGTGCATTTTCAGGTTATGACTGTTAATTTCCCCCTCTTTTAGTATATCAAAAGGGGAAAAAAACCCAAAATAAAACAGTCCTTTAAGCTGTGTAGCTCTTCCTGGAAATATTCTGTATGTATGGTACCTTCTCTAAATCCTTAACACTTTGATTGTCTTTGGGTTATCAATCACACCGGTTATTTTCTTGTCTGACTTAAGAGGATTATTGGGACTGGATTTTGTACTTTGTCAGTATTACAGAGTGACACCTCACTCGGGGCTGGGCTGCAGCCTGGCAGTGAGCCTGCCTGTCTTGCCTCTCCCTGGAATCACCTGGAGATGCCACCCACCTTCCTGGTGACAGTGCCTAGGAAATCTGTCCAGACCAAGCAGAAAATTCAAATTAAAGCACCTGGGAGGCAGGGAAAGGGTGAAAGGGATAGATTTCAACCTAAGGAGCAAGTGATAAAGCGTGGTTTTTCTTTTTGGGATCCTGGCAGAAATCAGATGCCTACAGCACTGAAGTTTTGATATCACCTTAACTCATGCAAGCAGGTTGAAAGCAAAAAGGTATTTCATTGTGTGTCAAACTGAGGAATGAATTTGACTCCATTACTCCTCTACAGAGGAGCTTGTGGGCTGTTCTTCAAAGAAACATATTATTTTAAAGATCTCTCTGCTTCATAGGTAAGCATTTACCTTCCAGTTGTCTCTCCTTTTGTTTTATTTACCTGTAGGGATGCACGATGGATTTCGCCCTTGCCTGAGAGAGATTCCTGAGGCACCAAGGGCTCTTTGGCTGTTGTCTTTGGCCCCAGGTTGTTTCCCTCTTAAGTGAACAGGAGCAGAAGGGGCTCGGATGAGGTTGTCTGGGGCTGTGGGAATACCTCCATGGGACATCTTGCAGCCATCTGTGTGTTCCCCTTCTCCTTCCAAGTGGAGAGGCGCTGAGATGCTGCTGAGCCCCTCTAAAGCTCCTTCAGTGAGGGTCTAACCCTGTCCATCAGGTGATCTCACCAAGAGCTGATGCTGCCAGGCACGCCTGCAGGTCCGGTCCATCAGCCCAGGAGCTCCAGTCACCTGGATCAAATACTGCAGCTTTTGCCTTTTAAAACTACCCTGCCATGGCTGGGACTGCTGTGTTAATTGAGCTGCAATTGCCAGGGCCTGAGAGGCAGCAGGATACGGATACATCTTGTTTAGGGTTGCTATTACTTTTTTCTGGGTTGCAGAGAAGCCTTGCATGGAAATTGAGCCCATTATGTATTTGGGTCTTGCTTAACGAGATGCAGTGCAAAAGGCAGTCCATTACTTTGGAACTAGAGGCTTCGCCTTCTTTCCAAGATTGATTTTTATTTCACAAATTATTGCTGCATGGATTAATGATCTCTCTGCATGCAAACGCTCTCGGCTGCTACCCAGGTGCATTAACCTTTCATAGAACAAAGAATTCCTCCTCCTCGATGTTGCTTTGACCAAAGAATTTCTCTTCTAGGTGCTGAATATTAAATACATGGGCATCACATCCTTGCTCTTACCAACCGCACAGGATCTGGATTAAGAAATTTTAGGCCTTTGTGTGTGAACCTGTGACACCCTCCAGGTGTTGTCTTCTTCACGAGACCACTACAGGCTCCTGCTGCTCAAGGGCAAAGTTGTAGCCTCTAATTAATAAGAAAATACTTTGCACTAACAAAGAATTTTGGAACACAAACGCAGCACTCGGACATCCCAAAACAAGAAAAGGCTGCAGTTTGTCGGCATGTAAAATGAGACTTAGAGCTGGAAAAGATATGGACACGAAGGCCCCAGAGAGAGGAGTCCAGACTCCTGAAGCTCACGCCCATGCTTGCAAGATAAAGCAACACAATTCTGCAAACACAGACTGTTCCTCTGAGCCCCGAGGCCCCAAGACTCGCACAGGGATGTGCTCAACACCTAAACTCATAACAAAGGGGTCAATCCTGCAACAGCTTCTGCAATGAGGGTGACCACATGTACCAGCAGCGTGGGATAGGACAAAGGGGAAGGGCTTTAAACTGACAGAGGGCAGGGTTACATTGTCTATTGGGAAGGAATTCCTGGCTGTGAGGGTGGTGAGGCCCTGGCACAGGTTTCCCAGAGCAGGTGTGGCTGCCCCATCCCTGGAAGTGGCCAAGGACAATTTGGACAGGTCTTGAAGCAACCTGGGATAGTGGCAGGTGTCCCTGCCCATGGTGGGGGTGGGACTGGATGGGCTTTAAGGTTCCTTTCAACCCAAAGCATTCTGTGATTCTATTTAAGCTGTCGTAGAAATGGGGATTCTTTTATTATTTAGGTGGACCATCATCTTTAGTCCAGTTCCTTCTGGTCATTCTGTGCTGACAACACACTCATTTAGATGTGAAAAGCCTGCTCTGCTGGCAGATTGCTGCCTGCTCTCAGTAAATAGCATGAAATGTAGCCAGCTTTGCTATATTTGTGAAAGTTTCCCCACAGCTCTAATTATGCCCGGGTAGTACTAACATTTAGTCAGCTTAAATTATTAAACTCTTGTAGCCCCCGCAGGTAAAAACCTGTTTAATTAATGACTGATTAGTTAAATCATTATGTGTTCTGATATGAATCACAATAATTTTTATAGTCCATATTATCATTTTAAAGGCATGCTAATTTATTGAAGGATTCCTTTTCCTTAAAGGAACAGGAATAGGCATGTCTTAGAGCTTAGGAGAAACCACCTCCTTTATAAGGACAAATGATATCAGCAGAAATCTGATCGTGTAGAAAGATATTCCCTAGACAGTCCCAAGTGCTCTTTAATACATCTAGAATCTGGAGGTACTTAGCCTCTAGAGTAAGAGTCCTTCAGACCTGAACATTTATGCATGTAAGCTTACATTTTTATTTATTTCACATGTTTGAGGCCAAATCCTGGCACAACTGCACAGTTTTCAGCAGATGTTTTCAGTGCTGCCAGCAAGTGTAGAGCCCATGTGCCCCTCCCATCACTGTCCTTCTGCCCTGTTTCTATCTGCTGCCCACCAGAACCCCCTCTCTCAGGCAGCAGAATTCCCATGTGCAGAAGAAGGGGCTTTTAGTGTTGTTCTGGACTAAAGTGAGGCATCACTATTTGTATGGATTCACCCAGGTAGCTTTTAGCTCTTGCCAAAACATGCTGGTCCATGGCACCATGACACCTTGCAGGAGATGGACTTCTTCAGATGTCATCCTTTCTGGCATATGACCCTGCTTGCCAAATGGCTGGCTAATGAAACCTGTGGTTGTGACCCCAAGGCTGAAATCTGATCCTGGGCCAAATGTCAGTGATTGCAGCTGTGCCAGAGGAATAAATAAATGTATAAATAAACCTCAAACCTCTTCTTCTCAAGGATCTCCATGATGTCCAGTTCCTGATAGTTCCACCATTGCCACCAGACCATATTCAGGTGCTCAGACACCTGAAATCTCTGACTTACTGATGAAGGCGTTATCAGGCACCAGAACGTTGTCTGTGACAATGATAATTTCTGTAAAAGCTACAGATTTCTTTAGAGGACTTCATTCAGTTCAGCTTTAGCATCTCCCACCAAAATGGTAGTGGCATTATCTCTGATACTTGGCCTCTGAGCCAAACCTGCTGTGATAAACTCCTTTTCCAGGAAGAAAATATATTTGACTGTTGGGAAGCAGAGATAAACAAGAAATTGTACATCAAATCTGAATGTTGCTCTCCAAGCCTAAAAGGCTGTGGCCACACTCCTTCAGAACAGAAACACTCATTTCCTTTTTGAGTGGAACCAGTGGGCATAGACAGCAAACTTCCCATCTCCAAAACCCCATGACCCCTGCCAAGAACCTGAAACCACCCACTGATAATCTCATTTTCCAAGGCACAGCTATGTTTGGGCTCTTGAGCGCTGTAACAGCCAGATTTGTAAACTCAGGTGAAATTATGTTGTTCCTTGATCTTGTAGAAGTTGGGTTCAGGGTATGACTTGAAACTTAATCTGGCATAGCCAAGTGATGACCCTCCAAAACAACGGCCTTGGAAGGACCTTGGGAGGTGGCCTGCAAGCAGGGTGCACGCTTTGGCAAGAGGTGCCTGTAGGCTTGGCTGTAAAGACAGGAAAATTCAGAGGAATTTCATCTCCTTGCCCAGCTGAAGGCATCTGTGCTCTCCCAGCAGGAGTGTGGAACTCCCCAGGGGCCAGCAGGAAGAGTCAGCTCTTGCTGGCTGGCTGGGTGGATGTACTTAATGACATAAATATAATGTAGTGTTGCCTCGCTGCAGAAATCAAGGACAACACTTGCAAAAAGAAAAGAATAAGGGAAAAAAAAAAAAAAGGTAATTTTGAGCTAAATACTCACACAGAAACATAAATGCACTGCAAACCACTGCTCACTTCCCTTTGGTCCACCTAAGCACTGCAGCCAAGCAGTGCGACAAACGCACTCCAAAGAGAAGACATAGCATATTTTTTTTTGTAACTCTCCCTTTTTCTCTCCCTCTTTCCTATCATATTGAATCATCAGGGTGTGAAATATAATAAAGCACTGTACCATTCAATCTGTCGGCTGTACCTTACAGGTGTACTCCAGGTAAATATCCCCTTGGCTGGTGAAAAATGAGCTTACCTGAAACAGATGACTTTGATGAACTTCGGTAGCTGGGCCTCTATCACTCTTTTCCAATTGGCTTCCCCAGCAAAGCATGGTTACCCAACACAAATTTGTCTTACTGAAGGAAAGATATTCTCTAATTCACTTTGTTCCCAGCGACTTGCCCCCCTCGCTGACGTCTTCACTTCATCTGGCGTTTCATAAAAGTATAAATGGCAGGGCTTGTCATCTCTTCCACTGGGCGACTTTGGGAAATAAATTAATTATTTACCAGCCTATCGCATGCCCCATTGCTTTGATAAAACTGGAATATAAGTAAAAATGACCGTGTATTAAAAGGTGCCATTTGCTGGATGCAGCAGTGGCAGGTACAGCATCACAGCAAAAGCTCCTGTTCCCCCCACCACCCTCCCCAAGCAGTCCCTGCTTGTCACCAAGCAGGGGCTAATAGCAGAGACAAAGCAGTCACCTATGCAGATAAGGTCCCTGTACCTGCAAGGGCTTTCACTGCTCACCATTTTAATTTTAGGTAAGTGCCAAATGCCCCTTTACTCTCAAAAACAAGAACATCTATAAGATTAAGTCCTGCCTTACCAGCAGTAATCCAGGGAAGCCATTCCAAAGGTTTGTTTTCTTCGATGGCTCTATGCTTATTTGTTAGCTTTTTATTCTTTTCTCAGGCAGGCCTCTCAAGAAGGCAGGGAAAGGCCAGGAGATGTCTTGGATGACTTAGAACAGAGAGATGCTGTTGTGGGCAGTGGTGTTGGCTGGATGCTCAGGGGGAAAGTCACAATCCTGCTCCTTCTGCAAGCCCAGGGGGCGCAGGCCAGGGAGCAGAGCGAGGCATTTCTCCCTCTCTCCCCTTCAACAACTCATTTGGATGAAAGCACGCTGTGATTGCCTGAGTAAGGATGTGGTTTGGGGGATACGTGAGCTAGTTTCCCTTTTTGTCTGAGTATTTTTTAAAATCTGCTTTTACAGTACAGAAAACCTCACACATTACAAGAGGCATTGGCAGGCTGGGTGGCAGGGAATGACCTTTCCACTGAAGAACAATTTTGTGCATCATTAATTGTCATTTGCAGTAGCATGTACTGCTTTTTCGCTTTCAATGAGTTTCAAAAGTTAATTCTTTCATCCTTAGAGGCATTTAAGAGGGATAAATGTAATATTTTCTGTTGTTGACTGGAAAAAGTGAAGATGATGAGAAGACCCATCCACAATCATTAAACAAAGTGTTTTAAACCCTTGAGTAATTGCACTGATCACAACACCCATCCCGATTCTGTGACTGTATTTCCCTCTTAATGCTGTGTTGCTGCTGTTGGATCCCATGTCCCACAGAATAATTAGACTTTATGGATTTTACTAATTCGTTTCTCTCTCCCACATGGGAAAGAGAAGAAACTTGAAGTTGTGGGTATCTGGGGTGCTTTTTTCCCAAACTGAAATCTTTGGGATGGAGGGTGAATTTTCTGAAAATGCAGATATGCTGAGGGAACTGGACAGGCTGGGTCAGCAGATGGAGGAGTTTGGGGTGGGAGATCCTTTTTCCCCCCTCTTTTCTGAATTTGCAAACAAGCAGACTCTGTTTCACTAAGTGGCTGGAAAGGCAGAACAACAAGGCTGTTAATGGGACTCCACAGGAGTTTGTGCATGAGGACAGCGAGGTACTTTGGAAGATACAGCAAAGGCAGGATGCACAAGGATGCCCAGAGGAGAACTTCCTAAAATCATCAGAGCATAAGCAAGGTTATTATGTCTACTTAAAAATTAAGTGATCTGTAAGGTGGCCAGAGATGATATTTCCCGTCCCTTTATACACTTGTGCAAAACCCCAAAAGGCACAAACCATTAAACAGAGCTTCCCCAGGACCAGAAATAACCTCACTAATCCCAGAAAGATGCCTTCTCACTGAATCCAGTTCTGTTCTGAGCGTACCTCAACGTTTTACTTCAAGGCTTACTGGTTTTCATTTTGCAAAGCAACAGGCAGGGAACAGAAGCCACAAACTCTACTCAAACTTGAATGATTACAGCAAAACTCAGTTCTGGTTCGTGTTCTTTTTTTTTTTCTTTCCAGCAATCATGGAGTGGATTAATATGAAACCACAGCCCAAACTAGGATAAGTTTTAAAAGCCTTCAGAGCAGAGTTGTACTCATGTGCAGTGGCTCAGCTTTTTGTTTCAGGACAGGGTTTATTTGTGTCCTCCTCCCTCTTCCTACTTTTTTTCTAAATGGTACCACCAAGTAGTAAAAGGACCATCCATGTTTCAGATGCATGCAAAATAAACTATAGAAGGAAAGTGGCAGATAAATTTAACGAGCATTAAAGTTATATATAATTCAAATATGTATAAAATTATTTGGTATATCGATTAGAAAATGGGCTGTTGACCATTTAAAGGCAACAATCAATTTCATAGTTCACAGGTCAGGTCAAGTTTCATTCTAATGACCTAAAAAAGCAAATAGCATTAGGAGATAATGAACTCCACAGGATTACAGATGTGATCTATAGCTCTGCTGTGGTACAAGACCCAGCAAATGAGAGAGGGCATCATCTGAAGTGCCCTGGCCTCCACAGACTAAAACCATGTTTTTATAACTTGGCAAGGTGTCAATTTATGATGTAATCAAAGGCAGACGGTGGAATTACTCTGCTCCTAAAACACCACATGGTTAGTCTCAATGTCATCAATGAGCAAGGGAGGTAGATCCCCATTAATGTGGTCTGCAAAGTTATCTCCTCTGTTCTGGTAAGTGAACGTCAAGCATGCCCACCCTGTTAATCAAAGGGAGTTGACAGCTCTCTCTGCTCCCTCCGAGGGGTTGGGTTGCACGAGGGAAATACTGCAGGGCTGCCACAGGGCTGCTCCTGGGGCACTGTTGTACGGCAGAGAAGCGGCTTCCCCGAAAAACTGTGAGAAAAGGAGGAAAGAGGAATCTGTGCACATAAAGAGAGGATGAATTTGTGTCCACATCCATGTAAATATACCCTTTTTTGTGTGTGTAGTGTATGGGGAAGCATATTTTCAGCGGGACAGGGAAAAGAGAGTTAGGCCATTTGAACCTTTAAGAAGAGGAGGAAAGGTCAGTGACTTCTGATGTCTTCACAAAATCACAGATAGGGTTGGANCAGGGCTGCCACAGGGCTGCTCCTGGGGCACTGTTGTACGGCAGAGAAGCGGCTTCCCCGAAAAACTGTGAGAAAAGGAGGAAAGAGGAATCTGTGCACATAAAGAGAGGATGAATTTGTGTCCACATCCATGTAAATATACCCTTTTTTGTGTGTGTAGTGTATGGGGAAGCATATTTTCAGCGGGACAGGGAAAAGAGAGTTAGGCCATTTGAACCTTTAAGAAGAGGAGGAAAGGTCAGTGACTTCTGATGTCTTCACAAAATCACAGAGCTGTTAGGGTTGGAAGGGACTTTTGGAGAACACCGAGTCCAACTCTCCTGCCAAGGCAGGGTCACCCAGAGCAGGTCACTCAGGAACTCGTCCAGGATTTGAAATGGATTTGAAATGTCTCCAGAGAGGGAAACTCCACACCTTCCTCGGGTAGCTGTTCCAGAGCTCTGCCACCTTCAACATAAAGAAGTTCTTCCTCTTGTTGAGGTGCAACGTCTTGTGTTTTAGTTTATGGCCATTTGAGGATATTTATCTCTTATTTTGTGTAAATTGATGCAATCTTTTTTCTGAAGAACCATCAACTTTTGGCCTGGGTCTTAAACATTCAAATTCATTTCGCCTGGAGAAGAGAAGCCTCAGGCGTTATCACCCTCTATAGCTATAACCTCTGAAAGGAGGTGGTAGCCAGGTAAGGGTCTCCCCCTTCTCCCAGGCAACCAGTGACAGGACAAGAGGACATAGCCTAAAGGTGCACCAGGGGAGGTTCAGGTTGGACATCAGGAGGAATTTCTTCATGGTGGTCAAGCATTGAAATGGGCTGCCCCAGGGAGGTGGTGGAATTCCCACCCCTGGTGGTGTCCAGGGAAGGGCTGGATGTGGCACTCAGTGCTCTGGTCTGGGTGACAAGGTGGGGATAGGGCACAGGTTGGGCTCAATGGTCTTGGAGGTCTTTTCCAAGCTCAATGATTCAGTGACTCTATGATTCTATAAATATTCAGTCCATGTTTTCTGAACAATATGAACAGTATTTTTGTGTCCCAATTTTTTTCTTTAACTCAGAACTTGAAAGGAGTATAAAATCTATCTAGAGTTTGGTTTGGGATGGGCTGGACTTAAATCCAGGTGTGATATGTAAGTAATCCTAACGTCCCATTTCCAGGTCTGGTTTGGATGCATAAGAAATCTATCGGTTTCTCAGTGAAACTAAAATGTGAGGCAACCTTGAAGAAAGGTGATGCAAGATTCCTCTGAGCATCCATTAGAGGGAAGCAAGGGAAGAAACTCCAATTTTGTCAAGAGGACACAAGAAAAGTTCTCCACCTTTCATTTTCACTCAGGAAGGTGCCCTGAACACCCGTGAGCATCTTGAATGGCAGTCAGTGCCTGCATTGCATCAGCTGAGTCCCACTGCAAATGTTTCTGCAGGTTCTATCAGGTGGGCACAGGACTTTTCTGTCTCTGTGCAGCACACCAGCCCACATCGCTGCCTTGAGCTTCTTTGAACAGCATTCACTTCCACACTGCTGTGTCTGCTCAGCTGTTTCGGTGTTAATGGGCTTACTTGTATTATTAATTGGGCTCATTAGACTTATTTTCTTCTTTAATATAATGAGTGTGTAAGCAGTAAACTAAGAGGCATAAAACTTTGATAAATGAGAAAATTGGATAATTGCACAGCGTCAGTGTTGTACTTGTAGAAGCCTCCTTAAAAAAAAAGAAAGAGGGAGCAAGACAGATTGAGAGCAGGTAAAAGAGAGAAAGAAAAGTATCTGGAATGAGGCTTGAGCATCATCATATGTTCCTCTTGCATATCAAAATGAGTCGGCCTGGCTGGGATTCAGGCCCCTAAAGTAACACCCCAAAGCATTTATGCTGAGGGAGGTGAGACACTGACATAGGTTGCCCAGAGAGGTGGTGGATACCTCATCCCTGGAAACATTCAAGACCAGGCTGGATGGGACTTGGAGAAACCTGGTCTCGTGGAAGGTGTCCCTGCCCATGGCAGGGGCTTTGGACTACATGACCTTCAAAGGCCCCTTCCAACACAAACTGTTCTGTGATTCTATGATTTCAACCCAGTTTTTACCTCTTTCAGTGGTGAGAACAGGCAGGCTGTGGCTGCTGATGGCGGCTCTAGTTCAGGAGCTCACATAAGCATTTATTGAACAGCAAAGCATGGATGCACTCACATGGGTACTCAACAGGGTCCAGTTCAGCATGGGGGTTAGGCTAGATGGTCTTTACAGGCCCTATTCAACAAAAACTGTTCTATGAGTAAGATTCTATGTCTTGTACACTCAGAATTCACAGAGATCCTCAAGCAAATGGATAAATGGAAAATCAGCTCAAAACTCTTTTCTTACAAAAGCAAAAAATATAAAGGCAACAATAATCCCAAAGGTGAAGAGAAAGCAAAGACACTGAAGATGGTGAATCTACGTGTTTTCAGAACCAACCGACCTGTGAATGATCCTGCCAAAATCTTAGACACAAATGTGTTTCAGCTTATTTCAGCACAACTGCAAAAAAACCAGTCCCGTGAAGCTGTGCTGTTCATTGTAGTCCTGGATCATTGCTTATCTATTCTAATAGGCAAGAAATACAATGGCTAAATTATAATTATGTACTGTACACAGCAGTGTTAACAAAATAACATGATGTTTGGTACATTTCCCATCATCTTCTTAGGAGGTACAGCGAGCTGCAGGTTTGTAACAATCTTCTGTTTCCTCACCTCATTAATCTCCCGAAGCGGAGAGAGAGCAATACAAGCAGAGGGAGCCCAGAAATGTGTGTACATTACCGAATTAACCAGGCATGTAATTAGTGTTCAGGTGCTTAGTCAAGGAAGAAACATGCAGGATTATTTAGATTTGGATTTAACACCCCAAAGTTTGAATAGTGGAGGTAGGTTGTATGAGTTTTTCAATCAGCTGCTCCAGCTGAGCTGGAAATAGGGATTTGTGCCCTTGTTTCTGCCTGTGGCATTGTGTTGTTTTCTAACTTTGCTGTTATTTATGGGAATATCTGAAAGTGAAGCTTGTTGTATGTCATGGTCCACCCTAGGAATGGGGAGACACCTCTGTCCTTTAAGGGACGGGGACCGTGCTGCTCACCCCAACGAGGGAGCCTGGCATGTCCCAGGATACCTGTAAGACCTGAATCCTTCTCTCCTGACTGGCAATAAGAAATGCAGTGCAGGTGACGGTGGGGTTTACTTCCTCATGTTCTGAAGGGCTTCTGCTTTGCCAGAGTAAATTAAGTCTGTTGTGGTGCCTTCTGATTGACACCTCCTGAAAATTTCCAACTTAAAGTGCATTTAGTGTCCATGGGGACCTGAAGGCAGATGAGTTCTTCTTGTCCCACAGGGTACCCACATAATTTCCAAAGTGTCCCCTGGGATGCAGGCTGTGTGATCCATCTTGACACTGAGCTGCCCCTGCTGTGAAGTGCATTTTGGGCTCTGCTTCTGCCTCTGCTTCTACCTCACATCTGGTGAAACTTTTGCCATCTTAACCTGAACTACATTGAGTAAAGCTGGCCAAAAAATTCATCTTAATCAGCCACCAAAAGCAGGGAATCACAGGATGGTTTGGTTTAGAAGGGCTCTTTGAAGCTCATCTTGTTGTGAGAGATGCCATGGGCAGGGACACCTTCGACTATCCCCAGTTGCCCCAGGCCCCATCCAAACTGGCCCTGAACACTTGCAGGGATGGGGCAACCACAGCTTCCCTGGGCAACCTGTGCCAGGGCCTCAGCAACCTCAGTGTAAAAAACATCTTCCTTGTATCTAATCTAAATCAACCCTCCTTCAGTTTAAAACCGTCACCCCTTCTCCTATCACAACAGGCTCTGCTAGAAAGTTTGTCCCCATCTTTCTTGTAGGCACCCTTAAAGTCTGATAGGCCGCAATAAAGTCTCCCTGGAGCCTTCTCTTCTGCAGGGGAACAGCCCCAGCTCTCCCAGCCTGGCTCCAGAGCAGAGGGGCTCCAGCCCTGGGAGCATCTCCGGGGCCTCCTCTGGACTGGCTCCAGCAGCTCCACGTCCTGCTGCTGTGGGAGCCCAGGGCTGGGGGCAGCTCTGCAGGTGGGGTCTCACCTGAGCAGTGTAGAGAGGGAGAACTCCTCCCTTGACCTGCTGCCCACATTTGAATGGCCACCCTTTCCCCATAACTCATTTCCAGCCCTTTTCTAGCCCAACTTTCAC
This sequence comes from Atrichornis clamosus, assembly GCA_013400975.1. Lineage (NCBI taxonomy): Eukaryota > Metazoa > Chordata > Aves > Passeriformes > Menuridae > Atrichornis > Atrichornis clamosus. The sequence goes on along the minus strand of WBMZ01003538.1, from coordinate 69,235 downwards.
TACTTTCAAGCCACCTCCTCAATCCATCCTCTGGATCCCCATGTATCTACACCATCCCATTGCAGGCACGGGGCTCTGCGGGCATTTTCATGCTGGCCTGGATAAGCACAGTGGGAAGCTGAATTGCGAATGGTAGCCTTGAGTTACATTTATGTAAACACCACCAAAAAGCAGAGATAAGGGAATGAGGCACATTCCTGTACATCAGCTCACTGGGGTTATTTGCTGCTTGTAGCTGGCGAACGAGAGAGCGGGCTCCCTGGAACAGCAGCACGATGATAAAATTGTGATGAAAATTCTTTCTGTATTGCTTTTCATTGAAATATTGCCCCTTGGCGGGAAGCAGATTGGTAACATCAGCGAGCAGAAGTAGAAAGTGGGTCTTAGCATCCTATAAGCTCATCATGGCAAACTCGGGCCGTGATGTGTTTGGTGAACAGTCCTCATGTGCTTAATTTTTAAAGTTTAGGGGGAGGTTTGGCTAGAGCAGCAAAGGAAACGTTCATGTGTGAAATGCAGAATTTGTGGGAACAGGCTTTTGTTGTGCAAAAGACATCCAAGATTGTCAGCAAAATAAGGTAGAATCAATTAAGAAGAATAGCTTAGCTACTTCTCCCACAAAATCAGTATTTTCCTAGAAGCATGCACAGAAAACTTCTGGGGGTGGCTCTAATTCCATAGCTAGGAATTCACTTACATATTTGGGAGGAAGTTGCGTTAATGCCAAATCTCAAAACAAACTTTAGGCAGACCTTGTCCAGTGGAGGATTTGTTATGGCTTCAACATGCATCAGATGGTTTGTGCACACACATGTACATATCCACATTCTCCACAGTGACCTGATAAAAATCCTTTAAAGCAGCTCGATTAAATAAGGCCTAAAGAAATTATTATTTTATACGAATATGGCTAAAATTCCACAATCTATAACTTTGGTTACAATCACAGAATATCCTTTTCTTCACCTGCCTCATGTTAAAAATATTGTTGCTGAAGTAAGGTTTAATTTTAATTCCAATTTTATTTTTATTCTTGTTTTTATTTTTATTTCTTATGCAGACATGAAGCAGTGGGGGACTCATAGGGTGTAATTCCAGGGCAAAACCCTTGCCTCATGCTTATGCTCTCAAATCTTGTCTCCTCTGCTGGTAAAACAAGCAGGATTAGCACACGATAAGAGCAGAGGAGATAATAATTACACTGGCCATGAGCGAAATCCAGAACCACGGAATAAATCCCCAAACAATTATTAAAATGGCTCAATGCATTACACAAATTGGAAAAGACTGGGACATTTTTGGGAGGGGCAAAGGGAGGTAAGACACATTATTTAAGTGTTCTTGTAAGCCTTCTAAGATATTAATGTTGCAAAGCTTCTTATGAATATTTAAGAACATAAAATGGAGATACACTTCAGCCCAGCATTACCACAGAAGCCTGTAATACAGTTGAGTCCACTTAAGAAGGCAATATCTGACATCCATGACAGATTTAAACATGATAAGGCAAAGGTCATGTTTATAGCTGAAAAGTCCATGCAAACTAGTTAAATATTACTGCAGTTAGCTCTGTATAGCTATTTTTATGTACTGATATATGCATTTATAGAATTTCCTTAAAGATTCAACTTTGCCTCTAGGTGCCTCTACTTTTGGAAACACTTAAAAAATACTTATTATTAAATTAAGGAGGAAGAACAAGTACCTTAGTGTGAAAAAGGAAAAGAGCTTTATTTCTTGTTCTTTAAGGAGCTGTCTGGGAGATATTCCCTAACGTTCGTACCACTAGGACTGGTTCCAACAGAATTTTTCATAGGAAAAGGTTTTATTTGGGTAAAGGGATGGGTGCTAAACTTTTTTCTTCAGAGACACTATAACATCCATAAAACCTAACACAAATTTTTTTACCTCATATTTTTTCCTTGTTTCTTAAAGAAAATATTTTCATGGAATCATAGACTCATAGAATACGATTAAAGAAATTATTTTAATTCATCAAGTTTAGATTTTGATTAATTTTGTTCTCTTTTGGTTTGTATCTACCCTTAGAGAAATAAAACATTTTGCTAACTAACTACTATATTCACAGTGTATGTTCAAAATGACTGAATCACTGTGTCTATTCAAAATAGCCACCAGGATATTCCTGTTCTTACAGACTGATGAAAACAATTGTGGTTATGGAAATTTTTATATTCCCCTCAGCAAAAGTGATTCTAACTGTCCAAGGAAAATAGGGTGACTTTTTTTTTTAATGAGAAATAAACTTCAGAACACAACTAAAGGATAAAAATCAGAAGTGGTCTCTGAAAAAGAGCAAAAACACCAATAAAGCTGTTGTATTTTACAGGAAACTTGACTGTAAGAGAGCTTTATAAACAGCAGATGGCTCCCATATAGAAGAGGCTGAGCAATCTGAGCAAACAATAATCAACATGAAAAAGCAAAGCTGAGTTTGACACACGGGGAAATTTAAGACACTGAAATTAAAAGATATATTGGAACATACTGTAAAGAAAGATAGAAATGTCTCTGTTTTGGTCGTTTGGGTCTTGGTAGCTTGTCACGTTGACATGAATATTCAAGTGGTGAAAATCTTTGTGGTGGTAGACTGTACCCACACAGGCCATGATATCTCAGGGTCATGCTTTTGTTTTTCTATCACCTGTGCATCTGCAGATGATACAGAGATGACTACTAAGCAGTCATGGTTTAAGACAGCCCTGATGCTCTTGTTGGAATATTGATCTGCTGTCTCCACAGACGAGGTCTCTTGTGCATGGCTACTCCCGTCATGAGCACTTCTGTCCCTGCGAGGTATCAGTTTCTCCCTGGAGAAGGGCATGGATAATATAATAGGATCCTGGAATGGTTTGGGCTGGAAGGGACATTAAAGGTCACCGAGTTCCACCCCGGCCCTGGGCTGGGACACCCTCCACTATCCCAGGTCACTCCAAGCCACGTCCAACCTGGTCTTGGGCACTTCCAGGGATGGGGCAGCCACAGCTGCTCTGAATAACATTTGCCAGGGCCTCGCCACCCTTGTAGGGAAGAATTTCCTCCTATCATCCAATCTAAATCTCCCCTCTTTTTGTTTAAGACCGTTCCCCCTGCTGCTATCACTATCTGCCTGTGTAAGAAACTACTATTAGAAGTAGTTTTATTCAGTATTAAAAACCTTAATAAGACTGGAATATTAAATTGGGCAGTTTGTATCAGGTTTTATCCTGAAAAAAAAGAATGGAATGTGGAGAAAAAATCTTGTTTTTGTCTCAGTGGTTCTGCCCTGTACAGACTAATTCAGCTACTGACTAGAAATACCTTAACATCTTCCATTTATTGACATTTTCCAGTGTTATTCTAAGGATACAAAGAAATATCAGGTGGGAACAGGGATATCACACACACAGCTATCATGCCAAGCTAGTTTCACACTGCTCTGGTTCCCACATATTAATTGAAAGATTTCCAGCACATTGTATTTTTACAGCGCTTATCAAAACAACACAAAGACAAAGAAATAAAAAATAATTAAGGAAGGAAGAAATGGCAGAGAGCAGGAAAGGCAGAGTGGAGAGGGGAATGGGGACAGAGAGGCTGGTTTCTTCCCTTTCCAGGCTAACCTCCTACAGGGATGTGTAATGATCCAGCTCCACACAAGTGTCCCAATTGGGCTCCTGTTTTTCCAGGGTTTGCTGAGGACTGTATGTGATCCTTTACTTCACACTCAGATGCACGGGTCTATTAGAGCAGCCTCTGTGCTGTTGGATGAAGGATTTATTTTACCAACATAGCAATAAAAGTAGTGTTTTGCAACCAGTAAAGCACTAAGGAAGCCCTCTGCTTTGGTCTGGCAAGTAGTTGTGCTCCCTGAAGATGTGACCTGCCCCTCAGGTGACCACGTTAAAGTAGAGTCCCTCCTGTGACTTGGTCTTTTCCAGGTTTATTATCAAACCAAAAGCTGGAAATGATAGTGACTGAAACAGATGTATGAGAATTGTTCCCTTCCTTTAAGCTCGGATTCAGTTCAGTAGGAGCAGAGTTAATTTTGTAGGACTGAAATAAATGAGATGGAAGGTCACAGAGCTAAATGTTTTCCACAGCCTCCTACCTTGCATTGCTCCATTTCACTGTGTGTCTACGATGTTTGTTTCCTGTTTTACCTCCTATTCTGACTTCTTAAGTTTGTGCCACTGGGGAGCAATAGGAATCTGTATTTTGTAGCTGCTGTCTTGGAGAAAAAATACAATTTGCCTCAAAACCTAAAGTGCATTCCAGCCACAAACTACAGGGATAGTGCAACTGAAAAAAAATTCTTGTGTGTATTCTTTTATTTTATCAAGACATTCTGCAGAAAAAGTCCCTATTCAACATTTCTCCTTAAGTCTGCCAGAGATTATTAGATATTTTTACCTGCTGATTCCAGTGCTTTAAGTACCTTGGGTCAATATCAAGGTAGAAATGCATGGAAATTATTTTATTTCTAGAACCACTTATAGACATAATTCTTGGGGATGATAATGAGAAGATGGAATTAAGTCATCACAGAATTATAGAATGGTTTGGGTTGGAAGGGACTTTAAACAGCATCTAGTTCCAACATCCCTGCCATGGGCAGGAATACGTCATTAACATATGTCACAATATTTCCTAAGGACCAACATTTCTTCATGTTTCTGCAGGAGAGGGACCTCTTGGCCAGGTCCTTGGCTGTAGCTGGAGGCTGCTGCAAAAACACAGGTGAGACAGGAGGTGCACAGCATCTCCTTGCAAAGCCAAACACCACGTTCACCAAACACCCCAAGCCAAGCCTGTGCTTGCTCTTTAAATTCTTTGATGTACAGGGCTTCCTTTTGCTTCTGCTGATTTCATAGCTTTCACTTAGGGGCAGACAAGAGCTAAGAACAAGGGTCAAGGAATAAATTTGGACAAAGTATTTGTTCATAGGCCACCATATGTTGTATACTCACAGGTTAGTACTGTGAGGGACTAGTCCAGAGAAAATGAACCAATCTCACTTTTGGTTGTTCCTTGACCTTTTGACCAGGCACAGACAGTAATTATTTGTTGTGGTGGCCAGACAACTCATTGGGCTGGTCTGATGGTCTTTTAAAACGAGGTTAGTTAATCTTTCTCACTGTCACTGTGTACCAAAACCTGTTGACAGGGGAATTAGGGAACTGAAAATCTGCGTGTTTACAAAGGATTAACATTAAAAACCTCCTCTGTGGACGGAAGCATCTTCTGCTTAGTAGAAAAGCTGAACAGTATTGCAGCTAGGAAACATGACATTTCAGTGGGAGAAGAAAACATCTCGGGAGTGCAACCTTACAGCTATTTAATCACGGAGTCCTTTCCTATGCTTTATTCACAACACAGCAAGACATTCAAAGTCTAGGGCTTGGAGCTCAACTGTCTGACTCATTCCAAGTTTTCCCAGTCACAAATTAGTTGAGCTTTACTTTCCAAGTTGATTATTCTCATGATGTCGCCTGGGTATCTGATCCAAGCCATGCTGAAATAAATGGGAACCTTTCCACGGACTTTAATAGTTTTTGGATGAGGCCTTAGCTATCTCTGCAGCTATTAGGAGAGGCACAAGTTGTGCAATGAAGTGCAGGTGTTTTTGCTGCTGGGAGGAAGACCTTGTACTGTATTTAATGCTCTTTAATTAATTGAGTCCCGAGGTATAGAGTGGGCTTATGTTCCCAGAAAATGCATTAGGGTAACACAGCACCTTCCATCTGCAGCAATCCAAATACAATATTAAAGTTTTATGTTTATTGAACAAGGTCCAGGAATCCACATGCAGGAGCACTTCACCTTCCACTGGAATGCAGCCTCCTTTGGAGCAGAACATGGCAATCATTTCACAAGGACAGGCAAGCAGCAGGAGGCAAAAGGTGTGAAACTCCAGGGAAAGCATCAGGTTTCTGATGTGAGCTGTTACCAATCTGCTTCCCACCAAGGGGCAATATTTCAATGAAAAGCAATACAGAAATGTAATAACCCTAACCAGAATTTTCCCAAAGCCTTGACCTCTCTGACGTGGCAGGTTACGAGAGCCTTGAGCAGCTCCCATGCCACATGGCTGATCCAAGGTGTCACACTTCCAGCAGCGGAGTATCTTCATGTTATGTTGGAAAACTTGGGCCAGGTACCCACATTTCTGAAGCTAAAAAGTAAAATCTAACCTGGCAGCCTGGGATGCCTTCCTAGTCAATGGAAAGAAAGAGGTGTTTTCTGAAGAGAGGTGATTCATTTTTCAGAAGAGTGATTCAGTTTGGTTGGGTGAATTTGTCCCTGAAGTTGCCTCTTTCTCTTTGCTGACCAGAAGTGAGCCCAGTTGACTGGTTTGGGATCTCATTCAGGCGTGAAAGAGAAATAAATTCCAACTTCAGCTAATGAAACCTTGTGGGAAGCCTACCTCAAGCTTCTTTGATGCTGTCAGTGCTGAAGTGACCTGAGAAGGTTTCATGAAATACCCTCGAAACTGAGAGTGGGAGAAATTTTCTGGCTTTGAAAACCTGTAGAAAAAGAGAAAATCTGCAGGCTTAAAAAGGAAGAACCAATTTCTGCATTGTCAAAAGCCTTGTACAGACTCAGAATAGCAACAGCAGCAGAAGATGACCTTGAATAGCTCTGTGAGGAAAGGAGCAGAGCGCACTCCCAGAAGGACATGACAGCTGATGCAAGGAGGATAGGGAAAACTCCTAGGCACAGGGTGGTGGGTGCTATCAGATGGATGAGAAAGCAACTGGAAAATAGTGAAGACCAACCTTCATGGCTTAGCTCTGTGTAGGAGGATTTTGGGGCCTGGGGGAAGCAGGGAGAAGCAGATGGAGGGCAATAGAGGGTTGATGGCGTGGAGACACATTTGGCCACGTGGTGAGCTGCTCTATGACCCCCCAAGGGCATGGGCAAACCAAGTGCTGCAGAGATGAATAGCAGCAAAGAGAGCTTTTTTTGAGGCTGTAAACCCTGGTTAGGAGTTCAGCCCCCACAGAGCATTTCTGAAGAGGTTAATGGCTGCTTTGACGGGGAAGAGCACCCCATTTTTGGAGTTGTGCTAAGATCTATTAGAAGACCTCTTAATCAGATTATAAATGTTCTTCCTTGTGCAGAACAACCCAGCCACCCCTGCTCAGTGATATTTATTGCAAAGTCAGAAAGTCATTAGGTGGCGGAGTTCAGATTTCCAAGTGCATCTTTGGTATAGACAAGTCAATATGTTTTTGTTTTTTTTCTTAATTTAACTTCTTGATTGACTTATTATGTACATTGGCACTTTTAAGAGCTTCAAATAAAACACAGTGAGAGTTCAGAACAAATGTAAATGGCCTAAAAGAAAAGGAAAAAAGATCCTATAATCTTTTTTAATGGCTATAAAACGTGGGAAGGATATATCATAAGCTCCCCGCATGGGGTCCTTGTCTGCGTTCAATCCAGTATTGTAATTTAGACATGACTTTTTATTTAATTTCTGACTGAGAAAGGGAAATTAGAAAACAACATTATCTCAGCTGCTCCGTTATAATGAACAATATTTCACAGTGCCAGTATAAGTTACCTTAAGAACTTATTTTATGAGACAAACATTGGCTGAATTCCACAAACAACTGGGTTTTCTGGTGTCTTTTGTGTGCTGAAGAACCCAAACTTAAGTAAGGTTTTTGATTGTAAATAAGCCCATCATTACAGTGACGTGTGTGTTACATGGGTGTAACATGTGGACCACTGCAGTGATGGAAGTGATGGTGGCAGGCTCTGGGATAGATCCAGGGAATGAATTCCTGCTGAAGTGCCAAGAGAGGTTGCTTTGTTTCATATTGAACGTTGCTCTGTGACTTTTCTTCTGGCACATGTGCTTGTCTCCAGTGGTGATAGATAGTATTGGTAGGACAGAGACCCACCGAAACACCTTGCAAGCTTGGTTTTTAGAGAAGTGTAGGCAGCAAAAAAAAAATTTAAAATTCAGGATGCAGTGTTGAAAAAGATGAAGAGAGGCACACAGATAGCAGGGCAAGGTGGCGATATGAGTGCTTCAAACACTCCCAGGTTGAGGCTAGAGCAAATCCACTCTTCATAAACCCCTCCAAATATTTCCAAGAACTTCAGCGCTGGGGTAGGAAGCTGCCTTGGATGAGCAACTTTTTTGTTTCCAGACAGTAGAAACCAGCCTTCTCTGTTTTTTCACTGCTGTAAAAATGTAGACCATTGATGTAAAATACTGACTTTAGTTGTTTTTCCTATAGGGAAATCCCAGATCGGGATTATGCAGCTAAACATTTATTTAGCTGTAAATAACACATTCTCCTGTTAATCTCTCTATCTGTTTTATCAATATTTAAGTCATGGAGATTTATCCAGTTTGTAATTAACCCTTTTGTATGGCAAAAGGCAGGATTGTCTCTTTCCCCCAGCCACTAAATACATAATGTTCTGATAAATATTTAAGCAGTAATGAGGGACGTAATGCACAGTAATCCATTAGTGCTGCGTTCTGGGGGAGCAGCACGGTGCTAAAATGGATGCTGTAAGTGCTAAAATCCCAGATTGAGCAGAAGGACTGCTGACCACTGTAGGATTTGGCTTTGAACTATGCTACAGGTTGGAAAGCCCATTTGAACGTGCAGACACGATTTCTTTGCCTGCCAAGAAAACCTTCCTCAAAAAAAAAAAAGTCAACACCCCAGAAAACCAAACCATCTATCTCTGTGAATGGTGCGGCCAAATACTTCCCAATCAAAAGACCAACAAAAGGCCAAGAGTGGAAAATCAGAGCCTGGATCAGTGGTGAGCTAAAGATGGTGTTGGCAGCAGGAGCACAACTGGCTTCACTCACATCTAAAGCGAGGCTAAATTGGGGGTCTACGAGTACTTTGTCTCTTTGGGTCTCCCTTTCCTCTCTTTCCTCCCCTTTTTTTCCCTACTCATTAGATCTTAACGTCTAATTCCATCTATGGAAGTTGCCTGGAGCAAATACAGCAACAGACAAAGTATCCCTTCCTACTTTGCTTTTCAAAGCAAGGTCCTGATTCTTGATTCCCAAGGGCAGGGAAAGGTGAGGTTTGATGCCAGAACCTTTGTGCTGTGGGCAGCAGCTGCAGCTACGATGTGTGCTCACTTCCAGCAACACCCTCTCCACCTGCCTGTGGGCAGTGAGCAATGGTAAGTGGCTCTGAAGAGATTTTCTGCTGGGGCACATGGCAGAGTAAGAGGGGACCTGGAGTCTCAGCAGAAACTGAAGGGAGTTGGTAGAAACCAGCAATGTTTCGTTGAGGTCATGGAAAAGGAAGTTTTCAGGAGTATCTGTGAATTTGCACCTGGACCAATAAACAATTTTTTTTTAATTGTTATTCATTTTACACCTCAATAAAGCTTAATTATAAGTAAGCAGTAAGAAAAGCAGGAGACATGTTCCAATAATATTGCACTTCTCTGAATCATTCCTGTGGGGCTCCAGCAGTTTTGTTACCATGAAGCAAAATAAAACAAATTAAGAAAACTATTCAAAATTCATTTAAAAACATCATCCAAGGAGCATCATAATAAAAGCACAATAAGAGAGACAAGCTCACTTGGCTAATTTCCTTCATGTGCTGTGCATGTTTATAGTGTGTCTCTTAGTATGTTTTAATTAGCACCACAATCATCAGCTGATAACTAACAGCACGTAGGGTTCAGGTAGGGAGATGAAGGCCACCTATTTTGAACAGAGAAGGGGCTGAGAATCTTGTGTTGGCTTTGTGGGTCAGCAGAGCCTGCTGCCAAAGCAGGGTTAAAAGCCCTAAATCTTGGCCAGAGAGAATGCACTTAAAGAAAGGAACAAATTCCAGACGTTGGACCTTCCATCCCTTGGGACTTTTGATCCCTGGTCCTGACTTGCACACTTCTGTTCAATGGAGGACTCATGGGGCAGGCAACTGTGTTGATCACATTGCCTACCGCCAGCCTGAAAACCACTTTATTTTGTTTCTTGTGGATATAACATCCTTCTTGTGAATTTTGTCTCCTCTTGGCTGCGTCATAAAGCATCTTCCCTGTCCTTATTTTACCACTGGAAGCAGGTTTCTCAGTTTACCTTTACTGTGCCCTCCCTTTACTGCAGCTTGGCTTGGAATTTTTTATTCTGAGAATTTTTGTATCTCTTGCTGCTTTTTTTAAATTTTTTTTTTTTTTTTTAGTTTTATTTTAAGTGATGCTCCTACCTCCTTCTGAGCACCAGTTGGTGGTGTGGGAACCCCTTCAGGTCAACAAGGTGACCTGTCCAAGGCCAGGTTGGACAGGCCTTGAAGAAACCTGGTCTAGTGGAAGGTGTCCCTGCCTATGGCAGGGAGTGGAACTGGATGAGTTTTAAGGTCCTTTCCAACCCTTTCCAGGATTCTCTGATGTCACTCATGCAGACAATTGAGGCGAACCTTTCTTAACATCTTCCGGAGCAGAGCTGACCTGCCTCTCCTGAGCCTGGGATGGATTATTTCAGGAGGTCTGGCCAGCTGTGAGCTAGCAACTGCCTCCAAAAGGGATGGAGAACATGCAGCTATGATGGACAAATAATGTTTAGTGACCTTGAAAGGTTTCGAGATGCCACTGACTGCATTCAGGCACTATATTGTGTCTGGAAAAGCATCACTTCCCCAGGCCAAGTGCACAAAAGCACGCTCAAGTGTTTCTTCCTTGATAGCCCCATTTAATAAGATTTTCCTCTCCTGACTTGCTTCAGGTACTGTCTCTGGAGCAGTCAACACTTCTGTACAACAGGGACTTGCAGGGTCTTGCAGTGACCCTGTTGATCTTGTGATCTGCACCCTGAAATGGTGGTCTTTGCTTTTAGAAAAAGCAGGTTAGTAAAGGAAGAAAAGATTTGGCCTTGTTTTCATGAGAGAAAACTTTTATCTGAATGTTTGGCCAAACCACTTTCTGTTATTATTGAGGTATCTTGTCTAACTCACTTTTTTCCCTAAAAAAAAGTTGCTTCCCCTTAAGAACGTGTTATGAACTGCTGCACTTTAGCAGTGTGATAGTTCATAACAGAATCGAGAGGAGCATGAATTATTGTCAGGACTACATTACTAATGTGTAATCTGCAGCACTGGTTAATTTGTTTTGATATTAAAGTTTTAATAGGAAATATAATTTGATTGCATTTTAAAAATAAAAACTGATTTTCTGTATTACAGAAAAATATTATGAATAATAAGCAAAAAAGGGGCTAATATAACTAGGCATTTCTATTAACAAAATGAATATGTTTCATACGCTCTCTGTGTACTAATTCAAGTCATCTGATGCCAGTTTGAGCTGATTTAACATAAACTACAGCCTTGTCCCTTTGCTCTGCATTTTCCAACATTGCTAGCATCAACTTGAGGGTGGGACCAAAGTTCTGCAGTATCTGCTCCTTGCACACCAGTTATTAGCACTCAGTTATCAGCAGCACTAACACCTTGTGCTGTACTCTCAACACACCAGTGGAGTCTGGTCTGTATTTATAGATGTTTTCCAACCGGACTCGGAATAATTAAAGAACCCAACTGTGGCAGCAATGAGCTCTCAATCTCTTAATTCAGTGTGGGTGGCTCGTGCCGGTGGCGATGCACAAGTGGATGTGTTATTGGGATTAGAGCAGGGGAACACCAGCTCAACAAAGGTGCAACTCAAAGTGTGATGAGTGCATTGGCATGATGTGAAAATGTTAAGAGCAACCACCCCGGGTCAAATGAATCATAGAATTGTTTGGAAAAGCCGTGGAAGACCATCAAGTCCAACCATTCCCCCAGCACTGCCAAGGCCACGACTGACCCCCGTCCCCAAGTGCCACATCCACTTGGCTTTTAAACCCCTCTAGGGATGGGGACTCGACCACGGCCCTGGGCAGCTGTGCCAGGGCTCGACAGCCCTTTCCATGAAGGATTCTTCCCTCAAATACAATCTAAACCTGCCCCTGGCACAGCTTGTGGCCATTTCCTCTCATCCTGTCCCTGTTCCCTGGGAGCAGAACCCAATCCCCACCTGGCTGCCCTCTCCTGTCAGGGAGGAGAGCCAGAAGGGCCCCCCTCAGCCTCCTTTTCTCCAGGATGAGCCCCCTCAGCTGCTCCTGGTGATCCAGCCCCTTCCCCAACTCCATTCCCTTTCCTGGACATGCTCCAGCCCCTGAATGTCCTTCTTGTCATGACAGGCCCAGAAATGACCCCAGAATTGGAGGTCTGGCCTCCAATTAAAGATCTATTTTAGCCTATTTTAATGAGAGTTCCCCATGGAGCCTGAGGAAGAGGCTAAGGATGAAGAGAGTATCCTTTGACTGGTGCCTTCCAGATTCCAGTCACTGCCCAAGCCTCATTATGTTCCATATTTAGCAACTTTCAGTGAATTTCTCTACCATGCTAGAGCTGAGACTCCAGAGGGCAAACTGTTGCTGTGGTGTTTTTTCACCTTTAATAAGCTGCTTTGCCCCCTCACAGCTCTGTCCTCACGCCGTGTGACCTTGTTTACAGTGGTTAAAGCCCTCAGGGCGCTGTTATTAAAGAATGTGAGCTAAGAGTAATGGAAGGGTGAAAGCTGTCCCATAGCGAACAGCTGAAGGTGCATGATCTATTCAGCTTATCAGAAAGATATAGAGGAGAATTGATGAGAGAGTGTATTTCCTTCCTGGATCCTCCAGTGGGTACCAAAGGACTCCTTGCTCTAGCGGGAAAAGACGTAACGAGAACCGAGGACTGGAGACTAAAACTGCAAGATGTCAAATTGGAAACAAAATGCACACTTTTCTCAGTCAGGATAATTAACCACGGATAATAATCATCAGGGGGAAAAGAAGATTTCTGCCTTCCTGATAACTTAAAAAAAAAAAAATCTGGTTTTCTTCCTTAAAAAAAAATGTTTAAGTCAAGAACATGATTTGGAACCAGATGCATGTGAGTGGTTAACACATAAAGGCAGTATATTTGTTATACTACATATGCAAAAGATCCTGAAGATTTCAGAAATTTCAGTATTATGCAGGAGCATTGCAACCAGGATCTTTGCCTAGGTAATTATATTTCACCTGCCTTGACAATTGTCCAGTTTTATTTGGATTTCAGCTGCTCCCTGTCCTTGACTGGAGATAGATCCCAATCTAGGACTGTTCTCATTGTCGATCGCAGATTTCCTTGTTCTGGTTGGAATGAGGAGATGCATTGCTAATTCCAGTTAACTGATCACTGAGTTTCACTCCAGACGTAGCACTGGGTGTTTTTTGTGTGATTCATCACCTTTGGAAGAGAGGCAAGGTAATAATTTTGGCTGTAGAAAAGGGAGATTATTATTAGTGGAACAAACAAAAAATGCACATCTGATGAAAATTCTGTATCTTTAGTATTTTCCTTTTTATTACTGGTGTAATTATTGATAGCTAGCTGCAGAGTAAGGCTTCCCACGTCATTAGCAGTAGGCAGAACAAACACTTGGTACTACAGGGAGAGGGAAAAAGTAAGTTAGAGCAACATGAAACCCTTGATGAACAAACTTAGAAGTTTTCAGATCAATATTTCTTCTCAACTTCAACACTTCTATTTCTTGACTGGAGGAATTTCCAATTGACAGGGATCTGTTCCCACATTTCTGCTAATGTGAGTACATACATAACATTAAACATACAGCTGTCAGAGTGAGGAATAAAGAGATTCACCTCTGGCAGAGGATTCCATTTAGCCTGAGAAGTCCCAGCTCCTGTGGACAAATTGAGGATAATTATCCCCTTACTCAGTTATCTCTGGTAAGAGCTTCTTTTTGGCTGAGGTGAATTCTAGCCTTTAACTGCTAAACCCCTACCCTCATCTTTCTTCGTCACTACTGAAAGAAAGAAAAATATCTTTGTCCATCTCTAAAACGAATGTTGTATTTGCTTTTACCAATCATGGATAGTTGCCTTGTCTGAATATTACTTCTTTCCCTACGACATTTTTTATTCCCTTCTAGCTTGGCACTGATCATCTTCCATTTCTCCCTTATGAGGAGAAAAGGGTTTGGCACCTCAACTCATCCTGGATAAAGAAGCTCATAAAGACCACTAGCACTGGGGAATGGACAGCTAGGGGGGTGGATATTTTATTAAGCAGCTTAATTCCTGTATTGATAGTTAGAATTTCTATACTTAACGGATATCCTTCAAATTTTGTGAAGTGTGAGACTAATCCTGTCAAATCAAAAGCAATAAATATGAGCATATAAATTTAACGGAGAAGAAAGAATTATATCTTTGTTTATCCCTGTGGTACAGAAATAAATGGGTCCTGTGCAATAATCCTGCATAAAACATGAAAGAAGTCTCAAGCCCGTGAGATTCCTCCAGAGGAGTCAGTGAGAATGGGTCATCCTTGGTGGCATTCGGATTACCTCGTCCCTGATAAGGATATTGTGGAAGACAGTGTGAACAGGTTAGGGGTTGGAATAAGTTTTCCATATCACAGGTGTCTGAGATGTCTTGAAAAGAGGCAATTGAAGGCGAATATGATAGAGATATGCACATTTCTGAAAGGCACAAGGAATTGGAATAGGAAATACCTATTTACTATTTACCTTCTCAGAAGCACCTGTGCGTTTACCAGGCAGAGGCAGTGATGAATTAGGGTGGTTTCTCACATCCCTCCACCAGCCTTGGGCAAGTGGAGAACAGTCTATGCCTGGCATATTGCTTCCAGCTTGGTGTCAGCCCTTTGGACTGTCCTGATGGACGGTGATGGACCATTATTATAACATAAATTAAGACTAACCAGGAGCACCCCATCATCTTCCTTTGCCAGGCAGGCCCATCTTGTGCAATTCATGTGTTACCACATTTTCTTTTGCCTTTTTTTCTTATAAACGTCTTTGTTTTCACAACCTGTGAATTAAAAATCACCTATTTCTGCTCTAACTGCCAGATTTTTAAGCTCTTCTTTACCTGTCTGGAAACCATGTTGTGTTTCTTCTTTTATATACACCACCCTTGCAATAAAGTTTGTGACACCAGAGCTCGCAGTGCCTTTATCTCCAGCTATATCAGCTCCGTGGCTGTAAAATCTCCATTACCTTTCCCTTCCAGTCTCTCAGCTCTGCTGAGCCACCCACTTGTCCAAAGGAAAATGAAGAGTTGCTTTTTCTTTTCAGTAGTCCTGGGCTGGAGGCAGCAGGAGGGGAAATATGGGGGCTAAGGCTGGAGAAGAGGAGGTTCTGGGCTGAACTTTGAGCCCCTTCCAGTGCCTCAAGGGGCTCCAGGAGAGCTGGAGAGGGACTGGGGACAAGGGATGGAGGGGCAGGACACAGGGAATGGCTTCCCAGGGCCAGAGGGCAGGGTCAGATGGGATATTGGGAAGGAGTTCCGGGTTGTGAGGGTGGTGAGGCCCTGGCACAGGTTTCCCAGAGCAGCTGTGGCTGCTCCATCCCTGGGAGTGTCCAAGGCCAGGTTGGACGGGGCTTGGAGCAACCTGGGATAGTGGAAGGTGTCCCTGCCCGTGGCAGGGTGTGGAAGTGGGTGGGCTTTAAGGTCCCTTCCAGCCCAATTCTATGATTCAGCTCCTGGTACTGCCACAGACCTGCTTTCATGGCAATGCCAATTTTCCAGGCTTCCATCCTAAAAGATGGCTGGAAACAGCGTCCTTTTCAAATTAGCTGTTTGTCTTCTTTAATTTGATGAGATATTTCCCTCTCAGCATGCAGCAGATCCTTGTTTTCATTCACAGCTGTTGGACACCACTGGCACACAGAACTTTATCATAGGGCATTTCCTCCAGCCAGCTAAAAGAATTGCCTTTCATTTCACAGCCTGTACATAGAGAAATTTCATTTTCAGAAATATTTTCAAGTCTTTTTTTGGAGTATATCACATCTAAAGAGGAAAGTGAGATGAGGCAGGACTTTTGGGACACTCTGCTGTAGCCCAGCTTTCCCAACAACAACTGGAACTGCTTTGTCCTTCCAAGTGGTTTTCCACAGACCAGGAGATAGCTTTCTTCATGATTTATAATGATGGTGAAATAATGGGGGAAAGGTGCTGTAGCAATATTTGTTATCTACATATGCAAAAATAATACATATATATTATGTAATTGATAGAAATAATATTCAGAAGAGATATGAATGGGCCAAAGCAAAAATGTCAGTGGTGACTGAACTGGTGAATTGCTGATGAATTTGGCTGTGAGAAATGGAGTGAGGAGGAAAAGGTGATAAATCTGATAATACCTGGGTTATCCTCAGAACACAGCCTGGCAGCAGAACTCACGGCAGCAAAAGTTCAAAAGTACCTACAGGTAATCTGCATTTGGCATCATGGCTTATTTGTCACGCTTATAATGGTGCCTGCTTGAGTTTATCACTGTCTGCTCATGCATTTTAACCACACCAAGGAGATATGTGCAAGCTATGGGAATATTCCTGGAGGACAGAGGCCCAAATTCTTCCCTGTCACTCTGAGTTTTGTAAATCATCCATTAGTTTGCAGGCTGGGCTAAACAGATTTTCCTCCAACAAACCGTGTCAAGCCAACTCGAGGTCTCTACACTGGCTCCCTGGTGATGCTTAAGCAAGTCATTCTGATTTACCCGTGTAGTCAGATTGTAGAGATTAATTTGGATCTACAGACTGAGTGTAGACAAAAACCTTACTCTGAGTTGCAAAAAATTCCACTTTTCATGAGTGAAATGAGAGCCCCGGGCCTGATCAGACCAGGATCTTGACGAAGTGTGGGTTGGAAGTCGAACACCTGAATTATTAGGTTTGAGCTCTGCTATGGGTTTTTCAGCAGTGCCATGCACAGCTTGAAGGATTCAATTGCAAATATGGGCTGTGTTCATGTACATTTGACTGTGCCAGCTTCAAGCTGAGCTGCAAGTTCAGTGAATTAATATAATTCAGAGTGGGACTCCAGCCAGGCTGCTGGATTTCTCCAGTCTAACGGAAGACTTTCCCTCATTGAAGGTAAAAAGTTCTAGATACAAACAAGTTCCATGGGAAACCACATGGAAAATAAATAGGTGCAGGTAGGCTGAGGTGAAGTGAGAAACAAGTCTGTGCTGAAACTCTGCAAAGGTCAGAGAGTGAATTCTGCAGGAACAGAGAAGAGGCTGCATGACATCCAAGGAGAGGCTGCATGACATCCAGACAGGAAAAGCTGCTGCCTCCCGACTCAGGCAGGACAACTAGAGGAAAAAAGGAGCTAGAGAAGGAAAATGTACCTAAGTTCTCTTCAAAGCAGGCTGAGAATTGAGATCTGAAGCATAAGCCTGTCCCAGGACTCAGTGGGATTGCATGACTGCCAGCATCTTCCTTTACACCAAAACACATCCCTTGTCGGATTATTTCACATTTAGGTCCTTCTGAGGCAAAGACCGTGACACTGCTTTTACAAAAACTATTTTTATTTTCTCCTGAACCACACAATTTTTGTAAGGGCAAGCATTTTACAGCACTTAGATCCCTGAAAGGTGAGAAAGAACATACAGCAAGCAGTAAGATCACGTACATGCTCTTTGTACAGTTTCAGCTCAGGGCTTTCTTTTCCTTCCTCACAGGTCCTCCTTCTCTGTGGCATCCCTTAGCAGAAATCACAACCTTTTTACATCTCTCATGAGATGAAATAACACAGTAGATGATCCCTCCCCTTTGTTCCTCCTGCAGGAATCACTCTGAAATTCCCTGGCCTGTGTTATAATGGAGGTCAGAGCAGAGCAAAACATCCCCTCCTGGCCTTAAAATCTATGAATAATATTTTCCCTTTGAGACTCCAGCCAGGATACAGTGGGAAAAGCCTCAGACACACTTGGGTTAGGGACTTGGGCTAGGTGTGTATTGGGTAAAACCATCACAGGTGGGTGGATGGATTTGATGCTTCTCCCTCTGTCCAGCTGCACCTCCATCCCAGCCCCACGGGGCAGTAGCATTGTGGTATCACAGCAGTAAAGCCACTATGGGCTGGGATGGCATCTCACATGTTTGCTCTTGCTCACTGATTTAGTATTCAGAATTTAGAATTTATTGAGGATTCTTCCTTTGTCACATCATCTATCAGAGACAGACACCACCGAGATGGAAGGGGAAAAAAAAAATTAAAAACCTGTTTATTGCTCAACTTGCTCTAGGCATGTTTTAGTTTATTGTTCAGCTTGGTTCATTTCAGTGTTTCAATTTGAACGGTTCGCTTAGTTGCTGTGGCTAAAAAAAAATAAATTAAGAAAACCATAAGAAAACCTATTTAAAAAAAAAAAAAAAGAAGGAGAAGCAGCAGCAAAAGTTGAGATTTGTGGGGCCCCTCAGCACCTCACAATGTCAGAGGTGTCAGCGGATAATTTAAGGGCACAATCCCACGTCGCCAGGAGAGACGTGCTCCCAATTCCCTATTCCGCACGTGTTCGCCCCCCGAGCTGCTGCCGGCGCCCCTGGGAGGAGAGACCCGCATTGCAGATACCCTGCCCAGCCCCACAGGGCTTGCTCCCGCCGCCGCTCCGTGCGCAGCCCCCGGACGGGCCGGGCCGGGCCGGGGCCGCTCGCCGTGCGCAGCCCGGCCGGAGGTGCGTGCGGAGCCGCTCTCGCCTTACACCGGCGCCGATGGGCGTGCGAGCCGAAGGTGGGCGCACCTCTTGTGGTCACCCAGCGGCAGATCGCGTTCAGACCCCACAGGTTCCCGAAAGCGGCGTCACCGTGTGCTGCCGCTCTCCAAAAGCAGCAGCTCCTGTTTCACCAGCCCTAATTACGGCTCTGCTGATCCTCCAGACCTCACCTCCGGTATCTCTGCCTCCAGCGGGGCAGGGGCTTTCCAAAGAAAACACGATCCAGCTTCTCCACGCAGCTGCTTTCAGCTTTTGAAGAAACCTTCTCCAGCAGCAAGTGTACTAATCTCAATGGGAGATAAGTCAATTACAGCAAATTGAGCTATTTCATTTCTGGCTGCAAATGGCTTTCAGTTACACAAGTAGACACATTAATCTAATAACTAATGATCATATATTTTACTAATCATACAACGCTGCGTGAGGTATTATATCTAATTATATTTAAGATTAAGACATCTTTATATGTGTATTTTTGCCGGTTGCCAGGCTGGTGCAGATGGATGAAAACAGAAAAAGAAAGCAGGAATAGTTCCAACCCCTGCCCTGCAAGAAACAGGAGGTCCCTTTGAAAGACGGAAAGACACAATTCAGAAAGGATTGGCTGAGGTTGCCTCCAGGATAGGATAGAAAAGAATAGGAAAGAAAAACTGCAGTAAAATGTTCTATAATATTGACATTTTCTTTGCATTCAAGGGTTGAATCCAGAGATTTGATGCTAATGGCTTTGGAGAAAAAAAATTACAGAATCCTTTAGGTTGGAAAAACCCTCTTAGATAATCGACTCCAACCATTTCCCCAGCACTGCCAAGGCCACCACTGACCCACGTCCCCAAGTGCCACATCCACACGGCTTTTAAATCCCTCCAGGGATGAGGAATCCACCACTGCCCTGGGCAGCCTGTGCCAGGGCTGGACAACACTTTTGCTAAAGATATTTTCCCTAATATCCAACGTAAACATTCCCTGGTGCAACTTGAGGTCATTTCCTCTTGTCCTGTCCCTTGCTACCTGGGAGAAGAGAGCAACCCTAAATTAAAAGAAACAGCTGCTGTTGTTCTCACCCTCCTAATCTGAACTTTGAGCCTCAATACTTGAGAGCTGCAATGCTGATGAGATTCAACCAAGAGATGTTTCCCCCAAGCTGGACTTGCAGAAAACCCCACTACTGCCAGCTGCTGGGCTTTTCCAAGAGCTCATTTAGAGAAACTCCCAAGGTAGGTCATGCACAAAAAGCTTCAAAGAAACCCAGCAAACCTGCAGTGAGCAGGCTCCTTCCAAGGACCACAGAATCATAAAATAATGGGATCATTGAGGCTGGAAAGCACCTCTAAGATCATTCTGCTGCCCACAGCACTGGCTGGGTGCTTCCCAGTTCCTCATTTGACAGGTGTGGACCATCTCCTATATCTGGAGCCAGCTGGTGCCTCCAGAATGGGGCAAAGGCATGACGGGGAACTCTTGTATGATCCTCTTCCCCCACAAGGAATGTCTTCCTCCAGGAGGGTACAGCTCCTTTCTGTATGATCCAAACAGGAAAGGCCACCACCAGTGAGATGCCCTACACTTAGACTGGTCTGTTTCATTTCCAGGCTCAAGGAAGCCCCCAGGCAGCCAAGGGATAGTAATTGACATAAGTACTCAAAACAGGTTCTTTAATGCAATCTCTTAAAGCTTATTCTGAAGGGTATAAGTACGTGCTAAGTTCACTCCCTGAGCTTGCCTGGGCTGTTGGTCAATATGGTAATGTCTTAAATGCAGTTATGCAATCACTGATTATTCTCTTTGGTAAATACTTTTATTTATGTGGGGGTTTTTTGCATCAGGCTAGCGGCAATCCATCATATGTGAAGGGCTCGTGGCAGCTGCTGTTAAAATCAATATGTGTTAGGATGCTGGAAAACTGAGCTCATTTTTCTCCTCTTTGACATCGTAACTAAAGATCATAAAAAGAGATAATGATAATGACGCAAGGCAATGATTAGAGATACTCTGTTAAAGGAAGGAACGGAATCAAGCAAGCGGGGAAAGAAAGGGTGGTAAAATAACAGAAAAGGACGTTTCCCTTTCCCTGGGGGAAAAGCACAGTTAATTGCTAGGGAGGCATGTATAGAAATCACAATTAATAATCTTTCACCCTTGCCCTATCATCCTCACGTAGGCTCCTTGCACCAGCATCACACACGTGCACCTCTGCAGCAAGCACTGCCAAATCCAGGGCCTGGGACTTCAAACCTCACTCAGGGCAAACAACTCTGCAAATTCAGATAGTCCGACAGAACACCTATTTGTCATGAGAGAAAATCCTCTCCCTGCTTAGCCATGGTTGTTCTGAAGCAAGTCCAGCTACCAGGTCTTACAATGCTGTGGCGCAGCCCAGGCTCCGTGAGGCTGTTCCCAGGGCTCGATCTTCATAACCAGCTGTGCCTTACTCTGTATTTTCATGGGAAAACAACACTCTACACTCAAGCATGGCCACCACACTGCACAGGGGCTAACCAAACTTTGATATATATATGTATAAAACATAACATCATGAACATAACACAAGACAGTGCAACCTATGCATACAATCCCCCCAAAATATCCCCACGGCATACAAGCCATGATGTGCACGCATCTCTAAATGTATTAATCAAAGAATTTGAGAAGTGTTTGGGTTGGAAGGGACCTTAAAGACCAACTCACTCCACCCCCTGCCATGGGCAGGGACACTTTCCACTATCCCAGGTTGCTCCAAGCCCTGTCCAACCTGGCCTCAAACTCTTTCAGGGATGGGGCAGCCACAGCTGCTCTGGGAAACTTGTGCCAGGGCCTCCCCACCCTCACAGCCAGGAATTCCTTCCCAGTATCCCATCAAACCCTGCTCTCTGGCAGTTTGAAGCCATTCCCTGTTGTTTTGTTCACTAAATACCCTTGTAAAATATATGCATGCACTCACATATATTCTGTATTTTACCTGTAGAGGTTGCCGAGTGGCTACCTCTTAGGAACAAATTAGCATGAACCCATGAGAATGTATTTCCATACACCACGTTTCATACATAAGAATCATCTTTCATTCATAAGAACATTCATTTTCATACATAATCTTTTTTTTTTTTTTCCTGGCTAGAGTGTGCATGAATATATTTGCACGCCCCTGAAATACACCACAAATCACCAGCATGATGTGAAAATCTGGAAAAAAACCCCCAAATGTACAATTGTTAAATAGCAGGCATGAAAATGAGACACACGCATAACCCTGCCACCGGAATCCCGACATCCAGTCTAAGGCAAGTCCTGAACGCTCAAGATCCTTTACAGCATCAGCATAGCAGCCTTAATCCCCCAAATCCTTCGCCAGAAAATCGAGCTGTGTGTCAGTGCGAGCACGCTTCTCCTGCTCTGATAGCCTCCCTGTGAGCCAAGCCCCATCCCGGGAGGCAGAAGGCATGTTCGGATGACAGGGGGAGACTGATCCCCCCCGCGCCGCCGCCTTGGGCAGGTGCTCTTTGTCGTTCAGTTCCACTAATCACACCGCGGCTCTGACATCCCTCCCAATATTTAACTTTCCTGGGACCTCTGGTAGTTTATTAACATTTTCAGGCTACAGGTACTGGTGTTTTCTGCCTTCAATTACGCGGCCACTTTTAGCTGCGGGAAAATTCCCTGCCCCAGGCGAAGCGTTGGCTGCAGTGATAGGAATAATCATTTGTGGGTGATATTTCAGCAACGCGTGGAGGGAAGTGGAAGACGATCTGTGACAAACGAAATGGATAGTATCAAAAATCAATTCCACTCCTGCTATAGGAATGAGCAAAGGAAAGGGGAAAAAAAAGGCAATTCAACAGCTTTTAGAAGGGGGAGGTCTTGAAGGGAAGGAAGGACGCTCCTTAGAAGAAATTCCCACTTTGCTAAGGAACAATAAAACACGCCACTTGAAAAATTTTGAATTTTGATGTGGATTCAGATGCGTCTACAAATACTTTCAGCGTTGGGTTTGGTGCTGGGAAATGCAGTCAGTGCCAGATGTCAGGCCCAAGCCTGCTTCCTTGACCTCAGCCAGACCCTTCCCCAAGGCAGCAGCTCTGTGTTCATGTGTGTGTGCATGTGACACGTGTGCACACATATGTTTGCATGCCTGTAAATGTGTCCAAATTCACACGTGTGCATCTTTTTCCTCTTAAAGCTGTGGTACCTAAGTAGAACAGGGTCTGTGAATTATTTAGACTCTTCTAGGTCTTCAAAGAAGACTTCACCCAAAGCCATGGTCAAAGGAAGACAGCAGTGACTCTCACACCTATCAAAAGTGATTTTTTCCTTTTTTCCTTCTTTAGTTGAGATATCTGCATTGGCTTTAAAAGCAGTTCACTTGTGCAGACATGGGTGAGTCTGGGTTTTCAGGCTTAAAACTCTCACAAAGTTACTTGTAAAATATTATGGTTTTATCCTAAAAAAATAACTTGGTGAGGAGTAAACGCATTGATTACGGACTTGAAATCCTCATGACAAGAAGGACATCGAGGGGCTGGAGCGTGTCCAGGGCAGGGAACGGAGCTGGGAAGGGGCTGGAGCAGCAGGAGTGGCTGAGGGAGCTGGGAAAGGGGCTCATCCTGGAGCAAAGGAGGCTCAGGGGGGCCCTTCTGGCTCTGCACAACTCCCTGACAGGAGGGGCAGCCAGGGGGGGTCGGGCTCTGCTCCCAGGGAACAGAGACAGGAGGAGAGGGAACGGCCTCAGGCTGTGCCAGGGGAGGTTTAGATTGGATATTGGGGAAAATTTCTCCATGGAAACGGTTGTTCAGGCCTGGCACAGCTGCCCAGGGCAGTGGTGGAGTCCCCATCCGTGGAGGGGTTTAAAAGCCGTGTGGATGTGGCACTTGAGGACATGGGTTATGGTGGCCTTGGCACAGCTGGCAGAATGGTTGGACTTGATGATTTTAGAGCACTTTTCCAGCCTAAATGAATCTGTGATTCATTATTGCTGCAGAGTCTATCTGAAGGCACACGAAAATGTGAAAAAAGAAGCACCATTTTCACTACTGGCACATCAGATCTGCCCTGTGAATTGTGGCCCTGGCACCTCCCAAAAAGCTCACAACAACCAGCACCATCTTGCTTTGTTTAGGAGGTCCTTTCAGATATTCACAGCTCTGATAATTAGAAAGCTTCTTCTAATTTCCAGCCTAAATTTATTCATGGCTAGTTTAGATACATTTGCACTTCAATAGCCCACTCCCAGAGGAAGGAGGAGGTTGCAGGGCTGTAGATGGAGGTGATAGGTTTGACCCACAGAGAAACCTAGTTCCTGCAGCCTCTGTCAAAATCCCCGGTGGCTGGGTTGAGCAATGGCCATTTGAAGTCTATGAGTGGGGCTGAAATATTAAGAGGATCAGGCCGGCAGGTGGGGCATTCAGAGGTGCTTGTCACTTATTATCACAAATTAAATATTTGCCGCTTCCAAAACGGTATTTGCTTTGAGCTAAGAAGTTGTCCCTTCCTCTCCCTCAATGTCTTTCATTCTTGATGAAGTTGGAAGACGGGAAAATAAAATATTTTAGCTTATTTTTCTTTGATTGATTTTTTTTTTAATTGTAATTTTCTACACTCTCTCCAGTGTCGAGAGAAGAGGATGAGAAATGCTGACTAAGTCATTTTAGCTCTTTACAGAAACCTGCAATAATGAGTTTAGATTTTAAAAACTAATTCTCAAATATTTTCCTTTTTTTCCCCATACAGTTCCCTGGAAGAAAGTCGTGGCACGGTACGCCTTGAAGATCCACCTGAGCACCCTGTCCTGTACAGATGGTGGGGAAATATGATGTTGCCTGAAAATTTATAGAAACTTAACACAGAGAGAGGGTCCACGGAGGGTCTGTACTTGGTATGAATAGAAATAAATTGTCTCTTGACATGCCAAGCAGACTGCAATGTATCTTCCCTCTCTTAAAGAAATAAAATCTTTAAAAATAGATGGGATATGGAAATGAGAATACCACTCTCTCTTACTCAGAACATTTTCTAATCCATGGAAAAATCCCCTCTGGAAACAGTCATCCTTTCCACTCCTCCTGAAAGGCGTGGGAAGAGGTGTGCAGCGTGGGGAAGCCTTGAGCAGGTCATCCAAGTGTCTGCTGCAAATTCTGGCTGGGGCAGGACGGGGCTCTGCAGCATCTGCCCCCTCACATTGCTCCACTGTCACCCAACACTACCCTGGACTGTCCCCCACAGTTTCATCAGCCCACACATTGCTCCCATATAGAAATATAAAAGGTTTGAGTTGGAAGGGACCTTAAAGATTACCTCATTCCAACCCTCTGCCATGGGCAGGGACACTGCCCAGGTTGCTCCAAGCCCAGTCCAACCTGGCCTTGGACACTTCCAGGGATGGGGCAGCCACAGAGCAGCCTTGTGCCAGGGCCTCAGCACCCTCACGGGGAAGATTTTTTTCTAACATCCAATCTAAACCTAATCTCTTTCAGTTTAAAGCCATTCCCCATGGTTCTGTCACTGCGTGGCCCTGTCAAAAGCATCTCCCCGTGTTGCTCCAGCATTCCCTCATGTTTTTCTAGCACAGCCTCTGAGATGCTGCTTCCTCTGGGACCATGCAAGGTCCAGCAGGTCACCCAGACTGATGGGACACAGGGCTCTGGGGGAACTCACCAGGAGGTCCTTAACACCCCAGAATCCAGCCCCGTACATGGTTCTTACCAGCCAAAACGAGATACTCAGCACAGCCACCTTGTTAGCCACAGTTAACCTGCTGCTAGGTGAAATTCATAGCTGTTTAAATAAATGTAAAACAAATAAACACTGCAGAGATTTTTTAATAAAAGCCCCTTGCTGTTAGTTCCCAAATTCCACTAATGATTTGAAAATAATTAGTGCCTTTCCAGGTCATGGAGAGGGTTGATCACCTTCACCCACTTTTGGCTTTATGGCCTTCCCCTTTGTCATCTTGGCATTTGCCACATGAAATTTGGGAAAGTCTGGGGAGGGAGGGCTGAAAGGAAGCAATACCTGATCATGTAAACAATTAGACCTTTATCCATCCTGCCCAAAGAGGTCCTTTATCTGATGACAACCTCTGCAGAACGGAAGAGGAATAGGTACCTCCCTGTGGGACCATCCTAACTATTCAATCAATTCTCCTCAATTACTAACAAATCTAAATGTGATTTATCTGCCCAGGAATCATTCCAATATCAGGCGAGGATCTATCAATAAAACCCCCAAAGGCAATCTTTTTTTCAGAGCTGTCAATAGAACCTCTGAAGCACAAAGAGAGGGAGCCGACAATTGAGATATTTTGCTTTTTTTTTTTCTTCTTTTTTTTTTTTTTTGAGCACTTAATTAAGTCGACAAGAAGCTGTCAAGGATAATTTTCAAAGCACACGGCCTCAGCATCTGACATTTGATAATATTACACTCCATGTTGATTGAAATTGATTTTTTCTCCCCTTTTTTTCTTTTTTTTCTTGTTTTGTTTTGTTGGTGGTGGAAGGCTGCAAAAAGGGGGCATTTGACAACTTTCTTGCCCATAGATCCAAGGACAGCAGGCCAGTTTGTTAAGGTCAGTCATGACAAACAGTATGATGGGTTTTTAAAACCAGCTGAGTTTAACAATAGTAGGGCACGGGTGTGTTATTTCAGTGTCAATAAAGCAAGCTGCTCAGCAGTTAGCAAATATCTCAGCAAGATCAGAGGCGCTGGGATTAGAAGTAATAGTAAATTTATAGGGTCGGATTCTGATCTCAGTTAATACCATTGTAAATCCAGAGCGAATTTCATTGACTTCAATAGGTTTTGATCCAGAACAGCCCAGATGTGGTCATTTTCTGAACTTGTTAGCAGAGCTGCCAATTGCATCGTTGCTTTGGATTTATTTGTATTTATTTTTCACACTGATGGGAGTTGGGCACTTCCCTTCCCTTCCTCCGCCCCCTGTAAAAGTCGCTACTGTAAATCTCTCTAGATGATTATCTTCTTAAGTGCCTAAGCTACTTTGTAAACCTATACATGCAATAGCTGCCATTCCCTTGCCTTTGAAACGAGTGCAACTCTGCAAACCTGGAGCAGAATCTGGCCCCTCTCCTTGCTCAGACAGCTCAGAAAAAAAAAAAAAAGTACAGATGGCAAAAATCGGGTTCCAGGCTTTACTTGCTATTTTGTCTCTCTAATCAGTGATCAGTATTTACTATCTGCTGCTCAGCACCCCATGTAGAAAGCAAGGCAAGACTCTCAGCAAATTGATTTGAACGATAATATTTTATTAAAGTTCTGTATTTAGTTGCACTTGCAGCTGCAGCTGAGCAATTATGGCATTTCAAGAATAATTTATTGCCTGTTGGAATCCAAGATATTATTTCTTTTGTCTTGGCTACAGAAAAAGACCCTGGAGTATGGCAGTTGTGTGAGAGGCTGGGAAGCAGGAGGATGCTCTCTCTGGCCTCTGGGCAGAACAGCAGTGACCTGCCAAATTTATGGGGATTAATAGGGGATGGCTTGAAAAAGAATGGGGCTCAGGATGTACAATTCCTAATCCTAGAATGCTTTGGGTTGGAAAAGCCCTCTAGAGACCAAGCATTCCCCAGCACT
Organism: Atrichornis clamosus; assembly: GCA_013400975.1. Lineage (NCBI taxonomy): Eukaryota > Metazoa > Chordata > Aves > Passeriformes > Menuridae > Atrichornis > Atrichornis clamosus. The sequence continues at coordinate 42,086 of WBMZ01003538.1, read as the reverse complement.
GCCAAAGCCACCACTGACCCATGTCCCCAAGTGCTGCATCCACACAGCTTTTAAGTCCCTGCAGGAATGGGGGCTCCACCACTGCCCTGGCAGCCTGTGCCAGGGCTGGACAGCTGTTTCAGAGCAATTTTTCCTAATTACACCTGTTCCTGCCTATGCTGCTTGGCTTCAGTTTGTGCCCACCCAGAGGACAACTCACATCACCTGCTCCGGCACATGGCACCAGGGCTCAACAGGAGTGGAAATGGCTTGGCAAGTGCTCTCTTGGTCCCACCTTGAAGAGGGGCTCCAGGATGAGGTCAGACCCTGTCCCTGCTTTATTTATCTCTATTTCTTGCACAGGATAAGATGGAGTTGCCTCAACATCAAGTGGCAGCCCATTTCAGAAGACCCAGGCCTGGACGGCTTGAGCAGTGGTGACAGGGTCAGTCTCATCAGAAACCAGATCTAACGGGACACGTCTGTCTTAAACAGATAAATCATTGCTCAGGAATGTGTAATTTAGACACCAGGCAGCTTTCATCTGTCAGAGAGCGTCGGGGAGCAAGCAAGCTAAATTAATTAATTGAATTGCCCAAGGTCATAGAGGAAATCTGCAGAAGAGGTCAGCAGTGGTCACAAACACCCGCAAATCATCATCCCCATCGCCACCGGTGTGGTCTTTGCAGGAGTCTGGGATGAGAAGGGTTAAGCTGGGCTAGATTGAAGAGAGACATAATTATCCCAGGTAAGAATTGACTGGTGAGGAATTGGGAGCAAGGCACCACCTGACTGGAGCGAAGTGATCTAAATCTGTCCGTGCCACGCTGATCCCCTCGCGGCTCTCCTGCAAATGATGCACCAGAATTAACTGAAAGCATTTTACAGTAGGTACATTTCACCCCTCGGAGGGATGCTATAAATGTTGGCCTCACGGATGCCACTCCTGCAGTACCCTGAGATAAGGGGAGAGGTTTAAATCCAAATCAGTGCCAGCACTGCCTCTGGAAAGCTCTCACAACAATTAAAGCAGAATTATAACAGGTTCCCGGGAGTGACCACAGTTTGGATTTGAAGGGTGAGGGACCCTGGTCTCCCCACCTAGTTTCAGGCAAGTGAAGCCTAGGTTTTATGACTTTTGGGACCTTGTGGCTAGGAAATTAAAAAGTTGCAGGGGTCACTGCTGGGCACTGGAATCTGACTGTAAACCAAATTATTAATCCAGTCTGAAGGAGTTCTTGGCCAGAGGTAGCTGTCCCTCTCCCAGCTACTTCCCAGGGATGCTCTGGGGAACAGCCTGAGCCAGGCACCATCCCTGACAGCCTGTTTGGGTCTGGCCACCCCAGGTAACAGTATCGATGAGGGTATTTGTGCCAGAGAATGGCCCAGGTGGGCTGATTTTAGCAGTGCAGGTATAGTCTTTATGGTCTGCCTTCCTGGCCTCTTGATCTAAGAGAGAATTTGTGGCCTTGGGTGGTCACAACAAATGGTATCAAGATGAAAAAGTGGAGGTGGAAAGGCTCATCTGGCCAAATTAGCAGTGATGCTGCTCTTTGGCAGGGGTCTCTAAGGAAGGACGAATCCCACCCTGTCTCCCAGTCTGCTCCCTCCACGGCTGCCTGCACCCCTGTGCTTCCAGGGACTTGTTTCATGGCTGATCCCGCCAGAGATGCTGGCTCAGGCCTCTCTCACAAAAGTTCAGGGTCAAGATGACGCTGTGGCCATCCCTGAGCCACTCTGCAGCTCCATCCTGCCCTGTGCCATGGTTTGCTTGCCCACAGGGCTAAATCACAGCTGCTGTACTCGCCACTGTCCTGGAGCACGTCTGCAGGATTTCATGGGAAGACTCAGAGACATAAAAATGGTCCTCAGTCACAACCTGAGCAAACTGCTCATCCAAAAGTAAGGCTTTTCCTTTCTTAGGCAGCACCTGGCTATCCTAAGCACGAGCAGCAAGAATTATTCCTGGTATTTGCTTTCTGTTGTTAACTCTTTATTTCCTGCAGCCTTGAGATAATGGAAAAGCTTGTTTCCTTAAGAAATAACTGCATGCAGTTGTGGGCTGGAACTTGCTGATCTGGGAAACCATGGAGGAGAGGCATAACTCACATATCTTTCTCCTCTGGCTTCATCTGCTCCCTGCTTATCATCCAAGGGGAACGATCCCTGCCCATGGTCTCTCTCAAAATGTGTAGGGACCAGCCAGACTGAGCTTGCTGGGGTGGTCTGAACCCAAGCTGGTTTGAGCATTGTGATTGTCATCAGCCCTGCAGTGTGGCCAACAACCCTTCTGTCCTCAGGGACATCATTTAGTGGTGGGTTTGGCAGTGCTGGGGGAATGGGTAGACTCGGTGGTCTCAGAGGACTTTCCCAGCCTAAATGTTTATATTATTCTATGATTCTATCCCCTCTCCTGTGCTTGGCTGGGGTTTGGTTCTTCTGTATCAGAGGGAAGGAAGGTTTGCATGCCTTAAACCTCAGCTGTTTCTTCCCAACTGATAGTTGGCCTAATAGGAGACAGTGCCTCTTGCCACCAACTCACCTCCACCTCAGAGGCTGAAATCAAAGCATAGAGCTACTCATGCAGTGTGTTAGAGAAGGATTTACTCTGAGCCATCAGGCCCCACACCGCAACCCGGGGCAGTGCAGGCATGGTGGGCTGAGTCCTCGCTGTCTTAACCCTGAAATGCTCATTCAGCAACTCAGTTAGACTCGGAGGGTGGCACGGTACCAAAATTGCTGTCCAAAAAATCTTCTATTGTTGAGACTCCATCTCTGCCTGGGGTTGCCGCACCCTGGGGCACACCAGGGGGATGCCTCGGGGGGTTACAGCACCCTTGGGTGATAAATGTAGCAGCACCAGGCTCACTAGAGCTCAGCTTGACCATGGCGTGATCTGGGCTTCGGCAAAGCCATTTTGGGGTTTTCCTTGGGGAATAAGAGCAGGGACCTAAGTGGTCTTGGTACACTGAGGTCTTGGGGTGACAAGGACAAGCAGTGTCCGAGCAAATTGGGCTGGTCTGGAGCAAGACCTGGGGATGCAGATTTCACCTTCAATGCCTTTGCCTCTGGCAAGTCACTTAACAGCGAGGTTTCCCTCTGTGTAAAATGGGTAGAATAATCACTTCCTACCTTGCAGGGGAGACGTAAGGATTAATTAATTAATTAATTAATTGTTTTGGAAGTAATTAAGTTTCTTATTTCACAATGATTGCTTTTTTCCTTACAGTCTCTTTTTTTTTTTTTTTTTTTTTTTTTTTTTTTTTTTTTTTTGGAAGGCTGTCATGTTGTGGAGAACCTCGACTTTCACAACAGCCATGAGCTGATGGATGTTCCCCAGGCCCAGGATAGCTTCAGGTGCCCGTCTGGAAAGAGGGACCTGGGGTCTTTTCACCCCTGTTGTGTTTGCAAGTTACAAACACAAAGCCATGGCTGCTCTCCTGAGCCAGGTTTAAAAACCCAAGTGTTGGCACTGTCCCGTTCAAAAGACCAAATCCTGCCAGCATCTGGCTCCTCCAACACCCAGTCACTGAGGTCAGGGCACATGAGACAAGGCCTTTGCCCCAGATAGGCAGGCAGGGCTGGGCTCCTGGTCCCTCTGGTGTGCCCAGGCCATGGGGCTGGTCCCTGTTTCCCACTGGCAGCTCGGAGCTACGGCATCCTGCTGAACCTGGCATCCTGCTGAACCTGGCATCCTGCTGAACCTGCGGTGCTGGCAGAGATCCCCCCGTGGTCGTCAGGACATGGGGTCATCACAGGGGCAGGGCTACTGGCAGGGGACAGGAGGCAGTGACACATGAGTCTCCAAGGGATGGTTTGTCTTTGGCTATCTTTCCCTAAACCAGCCAGTAAGTCCTTCAAACTGCAATTAGGACTTTTGAGGGAGTCCCTAATCCTTGAGGAGCATTACACAGGCACATATTTGAAGTGAATTTGGTATCAGACCTCATATATTCAGACTGTCCTTACTTAATCATTTAAGATATGAAGTTCCACTCAAAATCTCTTGTTATGTCATTATTTCCAGAAAAGTTGCAAGAAACAAGACGGATGAGGAGCACAGCACTATCTGCTGTCAACAGACATCTGAGAAGGTGATAAGTATGGCTAACTCCCCTGGGCATTATTTGTACACAGTGCATAGATATGGGTGAATTATTGCTGTTTCTGATTGTCTCATGACTTTTTTTTCCCCCTTCTTATATGATTTTTTCCTCCTTACCTGATGTTTTGACATCTGAGAAATTCATATTGGCAGGTTGATCTATATTGTCTAATATAACATGGAGTGTAATCAATCACAAATCCTGCCTAGCTTTTTTCAGCAACTTCAGATACAGTGAAATGGCAGAGGTCTGTTTCAAGGTAATGATGAGTACATGAATAATTTCCACTAAAAAATTGCCATACGGACCAGATCCACTAAAAAAAAAAAAAAGGATTTGCACTCAGGCTTTAAATTATGCTCTGGTATTTACTACTGCAGGACCAGCTCAACCCTGGGAAGTCTTGGGAAGTCTTGCCATTAAGAATTGAGAAAATTATGCACAAGGAGGGTTTTTCATCAAGAACTGAGAAACTCTTTAGGAGAAGCAGAAGACATTTTGCCAGAGTAGGATCGAGCCTTACATTTGAAATGTTGCTAGAATGGTTTTTAAAATGGCATCTCAAGGAAAGCTGATGGAAAGGAAAACTGAAGGAAAATCACAGACTTCAGGATGATGCATACTCTGGCTGTAAAGATGACAGCATCTCTTTATGTTGAGACAGAGGGTCAGCCAAAAGCTGCGAAAACTCAAGAATCCAACCAAATAAAGTCCCTGCACTTTAAAACAGGCTATTGGATCAAGTGTGGGATGGGGCACAGTGACAAATCAACCATGGGGCCTCAACATGAGCATCAGTGTTGCCCCATTTTAGAAAGGGGACCTACATGGAAATGGGACAGTCCTGCAAGTGTGAAGAGAGGAGTGAAGAATTAAAAGGTTGGTAAGAGGCAGGGGAGTAACTTAGAGATGTTATGTCAGAGAATAACAGTAAATCTCCACCCCAGATCATGGCACACTGTAGAAAAAAGCCCAAGCAAATCAGGAAAAGCTCAAAGGAGATTATGAGGAGTTGGAAGATGTCCTTCAAGTAGTTGAATGCATGTCCACCAGAAGAAAATAGGAAACAAAATATCTGGCATCTTAAATCTAAAGCTATAACAAACAAACAAAGAAAAGGAAGATTTTGAGGAAAAAATTGCTGAAGTTGCAAACACTGGTAATAAATCAGAGGTAGGACCCTTAAGGTTTGTAGGGCAATCACAACACACACACACACTCTGTTCTTTGGGGTGTCTGCAGAGTGGCAGTGCCCACAGGTCTGAGCTCTGCTCTAAGTAAACTATTAGATGTAAAGATGAAGATGATCATCAGGACATCCATGGCAAATACAATAAAACAAAGAAGATTCAATCCATCCTTAATAAAGACAAGAAAGGCTTAGAAATCTATTAGAGCTCTCTGAAGGTCTTGTTAAGCATATGGAAAAGGTAATCTGATATTAGATAGGTAAGTTTTCTATGGCATTCCATCCTGAAAGCTTAAGGAGCAGCTAGAAGGGTAGGACCTTTAATCAATAAATAACTAGATGGGGTAAACCCCCTAGGAAATAGAGCATAGGAATAACTAGCACAAGTTACCAATGGAATCCTGCATGTGTCTGTAAAGATCCACTCAGTTCAGCATATTCATAAATAACCCAGGAAGAAATGTGGATTGTGAGATGACAAAGCTCAGTGATATTATTAAATTATTCAGGGTAGTAAAAGCCAAAGCTGACTGCTGAGACTTGCTGAGATCTGCAACCCTGAGTGACTAGAAAATAAAATTGAAGTTCAACACTGCTAAATGCAAAGTAATGCACGCACATGTCTTCTGACTTGTCTGTTACTTTCAGGAAAGAGAATCTGGTGTTACAACAGGTAATTCTGAGAAACTGTCAGCTCACTCTCAATTAGGGACAGAGAATCAAACTGGCTGTTGATAATTACTAAGTAGGCATGAAGAACAAGCCAGGAATGTTTTGTAACTGTCTGAATTAATGCTACATCTGCATCATGCCTTTCTGGCCTTCCTGTCCCCTAAAGGAAAGCATGGGAATAAGATGGGCAGGACTGTGCAAGAGAAGAGTGGCTTCACACAAGGCCCAGGAAAGTCCACGAAAACAGGTGAGTGTGGAGTCTAAGGTGTATAAACCCAGAGGAGGTGTGTTGTTCCTACTGCTCATGGTGGGCTTCACAGGTTGTCTGAAACAGATGAGGTGGAAGCTGAGAGTTGATGTCATTTCAGAACTCAATGAAACTAATTCATGGAAAAGAAATCCATGGAGGCTGTTGATACAGATCTCTCACTTTCACGTCAGAAAGCCCCTATGCTGGAAATTCAGAGAATATATTTGATGTAAGGAGACTTGCATTTGCCATGTTCTTACACTTGTCTCTAGGCTTGAGCCAAGGGTGATGGTCAGACACAGAGAACTCAGCCACGGGGTCCCCTGGGTTTGGGCAGCTGTTTCATTTTGTTTCTTTGGCTACAGCAAAATCCCTAAATTCTACAGCACCTCAAAAAGCATCTCAGAGACCCTGTGCTCTGGACAGACACCTGGAGCAGCTCATGCCCTCCTGAGCCAGCCTCCCAGGCTGCCTGCACGCTCAGTTGGGCATCACGGTTACACCGCCCCTTTTCAGGATCATTTGCTCAGAAAGGAAGTCTAGGAACACATTTTTAATACGAAGGTTGGGGTCCTTGTGCCTGTTCCTGGGCCAGGACCATTTCACTTTTGGGGGCTGTCCAGGCACAAAGGGAGGCTGATCATTACCCTCCCGCCGCGGGGCAGATTGGGTGGGCAGGACCCTGTGACTATTTCTGCCCAGCTTGTATGAATACCCTGAGCAAAGTCCATGTGATGAGCACACTTGGGACACCCACGAGCTGTTGGAAGCCTGAGCCCTGTTCCCCGCACTGAGCAGAAGGAGCAGGACTCCATCTCTCTGGTGGCAGAAATACAGCCCCCGACGACACGCCGCTCCCGCTGCCGCATTTAAATCTCAGCAACCTCCCTGCTCTACCTTAAACCGCCAGCTTTAGAGGTCCCCACTCATCAAAGTCTTGTCAGGCAACAAGAGGGGGAACAAGGAGGGCTTAATTGATCAGCTTCGAAAGTAGCCTTGAGAACTTGATTCAGATATTGACTTCCAACGAGCTGGTTTAACTCCAGCTTCCAGAGCCAGCAATGGCTGAACATCAAAACTATTAACCTCTGGCCTTACCAGTTGGTGAGACATCACAGCAGCAGTAATTAGGAAGTCAATCGGAATCACATGTCTCACTTACACTGGCATGTCAATCAATAGTGCCAGTGACAGATTCATTAGGCCAGGCCTTGCAGCACAAGCTAGTAACAACCTCATAAAATACGCTTTTGAGGCAGGGCAAAGAAAAATCTGCTTGGAGGACTTGACTAGATGACAATATGTATTGATTAGGGCTCAAGCAATTTATGAAGTGCTGCTTGCTCCACAACCTTTCTGTCTCGGTGCTAAATTTTCACAAGTAGTTGCTAAATAAAACAAAATATTACACTTTTTAAAGCCTTTTTCTGACAGGATTTTTTTAATTTTAGTTACAACTAACAAATAATCTGGCAAGGTAAAACTTCTGTAGTTACTTGATAGTGAAAGGTACCTTTCATTTCTCTGGCCATCAGGCTTTGAATGAAGATATCCATCTAGGTAAGAAAAAAAGTCATCTGAAACATGATTAGGAAACTCTCCTACCTTCTACAGAAAAATTTCATTTTAGCTTGTCTTTTTTTAGAGCATTTAACGGCCATTCCTTCTGTCAGGTCACAAGAACAGGGGATATTTTTGTTTTAAAAACTAAATTAAAAGTTCTGTCTATGGACTACACCCAGACCTCTACTGCTTGTTGCAAACAGTGTTTTTTAAAGACATAAATAGTGTAATTGGCAGCTTTCTGAAAAGCTCTCTGCAGTGCTGTCCTTTCCATTGGACCTTTCTGTCTTAACTTGCTTGCAGCTGGACTTTGTCAGGATTTCCACAAGGTTCATAAGGACTCGCTGCCCTCTGTTCCCTCTCTCACTGAGTGTGGGATTTGTTTCCGCTTGCCTTGCACAGAGCAGGAGCATCAGGCTTCAGGGAAAGTGTCAGTGCTGTGTCCCTGCAGTGGCACCTCTCTCTGTGGGATTTCAGGACTTGCATGTCTTGATCCTCTCTCCAAGACAGTATCAGAACTAGTGCATCTCTGTCTCACCAGCCTAAGATGCCAAAATCCACCCTCAGTGCTGGTGGGACAATTTTCATGAGCATTATAGAAATAAAGGATTTTTCAGAGTCTACCTCAAGACGCCATAAATTGCCTGTATTTGGCTGTAGTTGGCAGGAGACCTGAAAAAAATGTGGAGCCAGTTTCAGTGAAGACCAAGGGAAAATTTTTCCACTCACATTTAGGTGCCAAAAGCATCGCTCTGAGTTCTTCTGCTACAGGAACATGCTCAAGTCCTTATTCAGCATTAGCAAGCCTCACTCCTTGTTGGGTATATTTTTAGCAACCCTTTGCAGTACCAAAAATTGCCCAAAAGTCAAAATGTTCACCAGGTCTCAGCAACCCCTAGAAAAGGGGCTCAGAAGGACACAGGAGAGTGATTCTGACTAGCTGTGGAATCAACCCTTACATTCATGCATTGCCTTGCCTTGCCTTTCTCTTTTCCTTTCCCCAATGTAGCTTCTACTTAATTTTCCAGCAGGTATTTCACCGTCACCAGAACAATCCTAGTGACCAATTTAAGTCTATGGCTTTGTACAGGAAAGCATGTAGAAAATTCTACAATCCAAGGATCACAGAATGGTTTGGATTGGATGGGACCTTAAAGTCCATCTCATTCCACCCCCTGCCATGGGCAGGGACACCTTCCACTATCCCAGGTTGCTCCAAGCCCTGCCCAACCTGGCCTTGGACACTTCCAAGCTCTTCCAACACTTTCTCAATTTTTCCCAAATATCTTTGGCTCTGAGGTAGCAAATGAATATTTCTCAGGGTGGAAAAGCTCATTGCCTTCTCTAACACCATGTCCAGAGAAGGCCTCAGGCTCTTATTTTCACATCAGATTAATAAAATGACCAAAGCACCCACTGTGGGGCAAACACCTATTATTTTGAAAGGACACTGACTGAGGGCTTAATTATTTGTTAAAAACAAAAGTTTCCTGGTTAATTATTTTGGGAGTTTTATTAATAGTGCAGTTGGGCCAATAATTTATGATGATTTATTTCCTTACAAAAACCAGACCTTTTCTGCTCTTGAGTCATCCAAGAACAGATGGTAGTTTTCTCAAATTGATTAAGAACTTTAAATTATTTGCCAAATAACTTCTGCAAATAAGTCTGGCTTTGGATCTGGTCCACTGGCGTGAACTGTGGGATGGGACAGGTAATTCACCCCAGGAGCTTGGTTTTCCAGTTTGGGGCACAAAACATTTTAACTTGTTTTCATTGCCAAATGTCTGTGGGTAACACATTAAATTGTCCTCTCTCCAATTCCCTCCAACACTCCTGCCAGTAAACTCCTCATTCCACCAAACAACCCTGCCAGTAAATTAGAATTCATTAGAATAACCAAGAGAAAAGGCCATAAACAGGATCTAAGTAGAAAAAACTTGATTTAAAATTCAGAATGAATGCACATGACCATATTTTTCCATTACTTTTCATGCTGTACCCATTAATTCCTAAAAACTCCAACCATCTTTTCTAAAATAATCCCAGGTGGTTCAATAAAATCCTTCCCAGGAAAGGGAAGAGTGAACTGGGCATGAGTTGTTGAGTGCTGGGAATCCTTTGAATTATGTCTAACATGGAAAGTTTTGGAAAGGAGGGATATGCACCCCGTGTACAGACTGGAAGAAGGTCACTTTGCATATAGTTTCCTCTGTAATAGCAGCTTGTTTCCCATAGTAAAGAAAAAGATTTAATGAAAAAGTAATAATTGCTTACATTGGCAAAGAGTGAAACCAGCTGTGTTTTTGTGAAAAACAATAAAATGAGTTTGTTTCCTCCAGTAGGCTGACTTTTTGAGACTTTCGAAAGACCCTTTGGTTTTATCCCTTGGTAAAGTTATTTTAAAGGGTCTAATGAGAAGGCCAAGTCCAGCTCATTATAAACTTCATGCATGGGGAGAGGCAATTTTCCCTTTCCTGCAGCCTCCCCAAGAAACCCTGGGTGAAGGTGATGGAAACCCTTGGCCAGTCCCATGCCCCACCCTTTGACACAACCTTGCACTCTGCAGGGCTGATTTATTCCAGTTTTATCCATATGTAGATCTGGAAGAGGCAGCTATTAAATTAATATCACAATTAAAATTCAATCAGTGCAGCACTGGGTTGAAATCTCTGAATCAGCACCATAGGTCGTGAAATCAAATCATGAGATATTAGAAGGAACTGGTTGTTGCAGTCAAGTCTCAGCAAATTCAATGGGGAAAGCTTTTCTGTGCTTGTTGGTGCAATGCACTGGCACAGCCGGTGGAGCAGCACACGTGTCCAAGAGACTTTGATGGTTACATTTCTATTCTGATCTAAGGTAATTTTGAGGCAGTAGAACAAGCAGGAAACACATCATGGATGTTCATGTGTGCACCAGATACAAAGCCTATTACATTTTACAATTTTGATTTGTCAAAGACTTTTGGTACTGATTCTTGAAGAATCAGTTGTTTTCCTTAACACCATTTCAGGACTGAAGACGTAGTGAAGTGGTTGTCCTGTAGCAGCAGGACTGTCCTTCCTGCCTGCTGGGTAGATGGGCAGGTGCCCCTGAACCCCCAATATCCCTGTATCCCTGCATCCCTGCATCCATCCCCTGGAAGTGTTCAAGAAACAACTGGAGGCGGCACTGAGTGCTACGGTTTAGCTGACAATGAAGTGGTCAGTCAAGGTTAGACTTGATGGCTTAGAAGATCTTTTCCAACCTAAACGATTCCGTGATCCCTGTACCATCCCGGAATAGGCTGCCCAGAGCAGCTGTGGCTGCCCCATCCCTGGAAGTGTCCAAGGCCAGGTTGGACGGGGCTTGGAGCCACCTGGGAGAGTGGAAGGTGTCCCTGCCATGGCAGGGGGTGGAGCTGGATGAACTTCAAGGTCCCTTCCAACCCAAACCCTTCCATGATTCTATGACACCTCTGCTCTGAAACTGTGGCCGTGAGCCTGCAGAACCACAAGGAGCAACAGCGGATTGTGACAGGTTTCTAAAATACATGATTAAGAGAAAGAAGGAAATCTTTGTTTGGAAAAAGTGGTCATTACAATCTCATAAACAGAGGGGTTAAATTAACAAACCTGCTGTAGTGTTAAAGAATAATAATTTAAAAAACAAAAAGGGATTTAGAGAAAATACAAAGCTCCTTCAAACTGCTTTGTGATGTCCCATCCAGCTTAGTTTTCTAGTAAAGAGGATTTTAAACTCCTCATCTGAATTTTTTCTGCAGTCCACCTGAAAAGTTGAAGTTAAAGCACACTTTCCACTCAAAACTCAGATTTATTTGTTTTCCTCACCAAATATTTCTCCACCAGCTACTGTCTCCCATGACCTTTGGAAGACTGGATACCTCAAGGGCCTTCATGACTTTTCCGAGATGTTTTACCTCAACATCTTATGAAGACAAGTCACACAAGACAGTCCATTTTGGAGTTGAAACCTTATTTTAAGAGATCTGATGGATTTTTAAATGGGAAATGTTCTTGGATTTGTCTGGTAGAAGGTTTCCCTGTTCATGGCAGGGGGGATTGGAACCAGTTTGTCGGTAAGGAGTACTCCAACACAAACTATTCTATGATTCTGATATTCTATGACTCTATGATTTTTTCTGATGCAATGACTGCAGGTAAAGTTTTCATACTTTGTATGAAATATATTTTTTTTAGGGAAGGAGGCTAGGTTGATTTAAGTTTAATTTGTTGAATAGGTTAAAACAGAAAAAAAAGTATTTAGCTGCAAAACCTAGAAGAAAACACTTCCATTTCTTTTCAAAAAAAATTTCAATTTTTAAATTTTCCTAATAGCTGGTGTTTGGACAGATTTAAAAATAAGAAAGTAAATGTTTAATTATGGCATGAACATTTTGACTACCCCCAAAATAATTTTCTTAATTATGTAATAAACAACAAATAATTTGCATCCAACACTGAACAGCCCCCTTCCTCCTCTTCAGGTTTCCATTCTCAGAATACTATTTTTCCCCTCTAGCTCTTGCGGGGTGGAGGGGAAAATATTACTCCTATTTTTTTTAACAAAACCTAGTGTCTTTTCAACTAGCACTGGTGTGCCTCTGTCAGAAGGAAGAGGAATTCCTCTCACCCATGCCTGGTTGACACAAAAAGCATTTGGTCTTTTTACGACTCTGTCAGTGTCTTACCCTAAGTGTTGATCTCTTCTCCCAAGTAACAAGTGACAATACAAGCAGAAATGATTTCATCTTGTGCCAGGGATCAGATCAGATCAGATACTAGGAGAATTTCCTTCATGGAAAGTGTTGTCCAGCCATGGCACATCTGCCTGGGGCAGTGGTGGAGTCCCCATCACCGGAGGGATTTAAAAGCCGTGTGGATGTGGCCCTGAGGGACGTGGGTCAGTGGTGTGCTGGGCAGTGCTGGGGCAATGGTTGTACTTGATGGTCTTTGAGGGCTTTTCCAAACTAAATGGTTCTGTGGTTCTATGGACATTCCCCTTCCTGTTTTGGGGCAGATGACACTTGGGAGGCCCATACTGCACCAAGTTCCCAGGCAGGTGGTGGTTTCCATCTCAGCCTGTTCAAGAGGCGTCAAAAACAGCTCCATATCTATCACTTGGCTTTATTCTGTAGTACTTAAATATGAGAAACTTTTTATTTGAAGCTTCTCAAGAGTGAGACGATGCTCTGTCTCCAATATCAACTCTCTCATCCAATTAGGTTTCATGTTTAGTGTTCCTCAGCTAAACAAAATCCAAGCAAAAGGCAGCAAAAAGCAAAATTTTCTAAGAAACATAGAATGATTTAACACACCTTATTTCTGTGTCAGGAGGACAGGTAAAAATCCCAGACTTCAGGTTTCCCATGGATGTTGCATCACTGCTTTGTTTTTCTCTGTGGGAAAGGGGTCCAGGGTGCACTGGTGCATTGTCAGCAGGGTCCTGGGCTCTGCAGGGACAGGTAACAAACACAAGAATCCTGTAACTTCATTCTCCTGTTAAAGAAGGAATGAGTAAGGGCTCCTACCACAGGTGACAGGTTTATACTCTTATTTTATCGGTGCCAAATTCATCAACATACCCCGGCAAAAATATTGCAAGGATCTCACTTTTGGCTTCATCTGCCATAACTAAAATCAATCTGCTTTTCTTGGGGCCACCTCCTTAGCCACTTTTCTGTGTTTTATTGACAACTTCAACACTGTTACTGCTCCAAGGCTCATGCAAACACCAAGAGCAGATCTGATGGAAAGATTTTTCCCTAGAGAATAATGTTAGGAATGACAGAAGCAATGCCTGTCTATGCAGAGGATTTCTTGTTGAAAGATGAAATGCAGAAAGACTGTCACTTAAAAACAGCAAAGGAACCTCAAGAAGCAAACCAATAGCCATGTGGTTTCACCTCCTGTTGCAACTATTTTTATCACCACTTTATGCTTCATTGACCAATGGATTTTTTTTTCCAGCTTTGCACTTTTATATATATTATCCATACACACAGGACTATTATTTTTATCTTCATCATTACATAGTGCTGCTTTTTTGTGCCATTTAGACATGAACCTCATCTGAACCCTAAAGCCCCATTTGTGGCACACAAAAATACTGTCATTTACATTCTGTGCCAAAGTATTATACAAAAAGCATCAAACTGGAGGAGAGGCAGGAAGCTGGGAGTAAAGATATATAGTCAGCAAAGTATATAACTTCTGGCATATTACTGCTTAATCCTAACATAATTATTCTCATCCTTTTATTTGATTAACTTCTAATGGTTCCTCTTGGTGTTAAAGGTCCCAGTCTGATCATTTGATTTTAGTGTCTGCTATAATTACCGATAATGTTCTTTGCAAGACAATTTAATGATAACCGCATAATGGCCTATATGAAGAAAGCTGCAGGGTTTCAATGCTTTTGAGTAATATAAAATACATTAGACTAACACAAGCTATCAACATGACAGGGAATGTTTGATTTACACCAAGGACTACGTTATAGAGTTGTGGAACATTTTTTTTTTGCCCTTCCTTTTTTTTTTTTTAATTTTTTTTTTTTTTTGCAACCGTTTACAATAAATGACAGAACAGTTGGACAATCTGCAACTTGCTGAGAGCAATAAAATGTAGCACAAAGTTAGAAGTGACATGGAGCTGGGCCCAGAGATCTGTGCTGAAGCAGCCAGACAGACTGGTGTGGCAGCAAGGCTTACTTTGTCCACACCACGGGATGTTACAGGGGCAGACTCCTCAGTATCTTTTAAAACTTAGCCAAAGTTTCTAACCTCCCAAATCTTTTCCGGGTAAATGGGTGGCTTGGATTTCCAAGTGGCTTTCTCACTATATTTGAAATCACAGAACAGCATGCAACTTGCCCCGATATTTATTGACAGGTCTTTGCCTCCATTTCCCAAACCTGACATAAAAAGAAATTTGATTCCAGCCCAGGCAGCCTGCCGTTTGCATCCATGTTTTGCTTCACACTGTCACATTTTCACAGCGAAATACTGCACTGAGCTAAGTGGTTCAAGCTTAGCAAACACTCCTTCACACGAAATTAAAAAATCGCTCATGGTTTTGGCAAAATGCAGCATAATTCATGGTGTGCACACAGGAGAGAAAATTTCCTGTCAAAAAAAGGTTAGCAGTGGACATATTACATTTGCTGTTCTTTTTTATTCCAGGATAATGGCATTTGGACAAAAGTAGGCCTGTCCTGTTTATAGTGCTTTATGCCCCATTAGTATTATTGCAAGTCTCTGGACTCCCATGTTAAAGCACTTAATCAAAGGCAATGGGTTGAAAATCATGTCCCAGCACTTCTCATATTTGATTCGTTCCTCCCAGATAGAAAGAAGTAAAAAACACATTACTAGCATCAAAACAGCACATGCATTATCTGCTAAGCAGTTGAGAAGCTATCATTGAGTTTTATCCCTTTGGGTACTAGGACGGACAGGAATTTTCCCTATTCATCCATTCAGAGATCTGAGACTGCTATTTTTCATTTTTCTCCCTTTGACAGACAATCCTTTCATTTTTTTCATAGATCTCTCTTTTAAAGACATCT
Source organism: Atrichornis clamosus (assembly GCA_013400975.1). NCBI lineage: Eukaryota > Metazoa > Chordata > Aves > Passeriformes > Menuridae > Atrichornis > Atrichornis clamosus. The sequence continues at coordinate 26,755 of WBMZ01003538.1, read as the reverse complement.
TCATGTCACTTATTTTAATTGCAGGCTGCAGGCATCGGGTCTAAAAAAAAAAAAAAAGGCAAGAAAAAAAAGGAGAAAGAAGGAAAACCTTTATAAAGACAATATTTGAAGTAGTGGTAGTTTTATGAAGATCCTCCAAGGATTTTCTCCAAGACAAACCTAATAATGGGAGAGGAACGTATCTTAAGGGGAGAATTAATTTATACATTTAATTACTTGGGATCCACTCCATTTCTCGACGATGCCTTTCGATTCTCCACGAGAGCCCTGGCTACGGCAGCTCATCAGCTTGATGGGGATCAAGGGAGGCAAGAAGAGGAGTGTCTGGGGCGAGCCCCATCCAGGGCTGCTGCAGCACTGCAGTTTTGATCTGGGTGCAGCTGGTTGCAGCTCAGGGAGGGGCCAACGGGTTTTTTCCTGCCTTTCTCCGAAGAGGAGGCTGATGCTAAACCCGCGTCTGGTGAATTTAGAGCCTGCGGTCGCACCAGACGGGCTGAGCACAAAGGAGGGCAGGCAGGCCGTGTGAGAAGGAGGCAGCCAAGTGGGATGGGATGGGATGGGAGGGGGTGGGGTGGGGTGGGGAGGGGAGGGGAGGGGATGGGATGGGTTGAGTGAGGTGGGTGGATGCCTGAACCATGCAGGCTGCAAAACTCTTCCAGATTCCAGGGAACTGAGTGGCAATGGCAATTTTGATGCCATCCCTACTACTCTGAAACCATGAGTCTGACTTTCTTCTGGGCTTGCTGAAGCAGAAGGGCCAAAACGTCCCCAGCTGCCCTGCAGAAGCAGAGTGAATTCCAGGTATTTTAGAGCTGTAACTTCCGACTTCAGGAGAAGCAATTGTGATTTGTAACTGGAAAAAGAGAGACCCTACCCAGGGAAAAGAAGGAAGAAATAATTCAGAATAATCCACAAAGTCCATAGATGCTCCCAGGCCCATAAATGTCACAGAAGAATTTTTAGGTTCAAGGGCCAAAATAACTTAGAATTATAAAATCACAGATCGGTTTGGGTTGGAAAGGACACCTTCCACTATCCCAGGTTTCTCCAAGCCCCATCCAGCCTGGCCTTGGACACTTCCAGGTGTGGAGCAACTACAGCTGCTCTGGGAAACCTGAGCCACTGTCTCACCATCCTCACAGCCAGGAATTCCTTCCCAATATCTCATTTCACGCTGCCCTCTGGCACTGGGAAGCCATTCTCCCCTGTCCCATCTCTCCATATCCTTGTCCAAAGTCCCTCTCCAGTTCTCTTGAAGCGCCTTTAAGCACTGGAAGGGGCTCTAATGTCTCCCAAGAGCCTTCCCTTCTCCAGGCTGAACACCTCCAGGCTGAACTTGATAATACTTACTTATTTATTCTCCTTTCTGGACAGTTCAAGCCCTCAAGTTGGTTTTGCAAAAAGATTTCTTTCATGAAGAACAAAAATCCTTGGGCAGGAGCTTTGCTTTGAAAAATGTTGTGCTTCCTGTACAGCTCCAAGCACATATAGGTTTGTAAATAAAATGCAAATAACCAAAGCTCATCAGTGAAAACTCCATGGGTGATTTGTACAGGCACATCATTTTTTTCTCTCTTTGTTTTCATTTATGAGATGAACAAAATGAAGACAGAGAAATTAACGCTTTCATTTTCTTTCTCAGTGAACTCTTTTGTGGTTCACTCTTCAGTGCTGCAGACTCCATGATATTCTTCCATACTAATGAAACTCAAAGCATAGGGATAATTTATTGATAATAAAATATTAATATAAATCAATACATCATACTTAGAATTTTGATAATTTGTCTAGGATGTTTTATAGTTACAGTTTTTTTGCTGCTTTCTGTTGATACCTGACGGAATTCAATAACCAGATGAAAGAAAAATTCATTTTCTGGGGGTTTGGTGAGGCATTGGCACAGATTGCCCAGAGAAGCTGTGGCTGCCCCATCCCTGGAAATGTTCAAGGCCAGATTGGATGGGGCTTGGAGCAACCTGGGATAGTGGAAGGTAGCAGGGTTGGAAGGAGATGGTCTTTAAGGTCCCTTCCAACCCAAGTCATTCTATGGTTCTGATTTAAAACTCCCCCATACCCTTTTCACTTTGTGAGCAGAGGAAGTACCTGGGCCACTTGTCTGAGGATGTGGAAGGAATTTTCTAGAAGAAAATTGAATCCCTGATATCAGAGTCCAAAAGACGTCAACATTTTCCCCTGGTACCTTGAGGCAGAAGCTCCTGGACCCAGAACTTGTGGTCTGTATGTGGTGCATCCCCTGGACAAGAGCCATTAGCTGTTCACTCTGATGTGTGCTAAGCTCACCCTTTGGTTGGCACCGGCATATCCTTTGAGATTCCCCCTTTCCTGAAATCCCAGTTGTGTTGACAGTGTCTCTTTACTTCCCTGCTCTGGGCAGTCCCAATTTTGGGCCAGCCAGCAAAGAAACAAAAGCTGCATTTCAAGCACAGGCTCAATCCTTTGTGCATGCAGCACAGCCACAGCCTTATATTTGCTCTTTATTCTCTCTCCCCTTCTAACAGAGCCTAATGCCTTATTTACTTTTTTGACCTCTGCTGCACATTGAGCTGTCAGTAGCAATGCCTAAATCTTGTCCCAGTGAGTTACGACTAATTTAGAACCCATCAGCATGTACAAGTAGTTTAAACTGTTTTCCTTCCAGTGTGCATTACCTACACACTGCCTCTGTTTCTCATTTGCCATTGAACTGCCCAATTATAGTTTGGTAGAGCCTTCCATCAAACCTTTTTCATCTTTTAATGCCTTAGAACATCTGACTGGTCAGCACAGGAACCAAAAAAGAAGAAGAAGAAGAAGGAGAAGAAGGAGAAGAAGAAGAAGAAGAAGAAGAAGAAGAAGAAGATGAAGAAGAAGAAGGAGAGATTATTAATGCCAACAAAGAGGATTTTTATCCTCTTCATGGTGCTCTGACAGAATTTACTGGCACGACCAGGATCTAGTAATTTAATCTCCTTGTAGTTCAATATCCCAGCTGAGTGTGTGAGGGCTACCATGGTTTCATTTCTGGCTATTAAATTATGAGCTGGATGAAGCAATCTCTGATGCCAAAACAATGCGTGCATCCACATTGTAGCTGCCCCATCCCTGGAAGTGTTCAGGATCAGGTTGGATGGGACATGGAGCAACCTGATCTCAGGGAAGTGTCCCTGCCCATGGCAGTGGGTTTGGAATGAGATGATTTTGAAGGTCTCTTCTAACCGAAACCACTCTGTGATTCTGTGACAAGTTCTTAGCCACCTCTCTGTCAGAACACGTGGTTATTTAGTTTTCTTCTCCAGCCAGTGAAGAAAGGAAACCTCCATGGAAAATTGTTCCTCCCTTCATCTTTGAAATCCTCTCCGAGGGGATGAATCACCCTCTAAATCAATCTGCTTGCAGTGGAAACTCTGACCACTAGATCCAGAGATCCACTAGATCCAAATCACGAGTAGGTTTTAGGACCCAACACACTGCTCAGAGTGAGTGGGTCTCACCTCCACACAACCAGGTTGCTCAAAGATGAAAACTCTCCTTGTTGTTGATAACAGAGGATCACCCTCCTACAATTATTTTTAATTCACTACCTCTATAACTGCCCTTTGCCCCTTCTAAGGCTTCTTATCTGCAGTTGATGTCAAGACAAATGCTGGGAAATCTGTTCACTGGAAGGTCTCCAGGACAGTCAGTCTGAGGAATACGGCTGCAAGGAGGTCTTGAGCAAAGGAACTTATTTCACCCAGAAAATATTAACTTAAAGGAGAAACCAAACAGAAGACTACGGAAAGGTTATTACAAAGAGTTGTTGATAATGGGGAAAGAAGTTGCACCTGGAGAGGTTTGGGCTGGGCAGTAGGAAACACATATTTCCTAGGACAATGCTGGAGCCTTGGGCAGTAGTGCCCAACCTGTTGGATGTGTCCCACTGGGACACATCTCTGAAAGGCTGAGCTTCTGTCAAAGCAACTTCACACTTCCAATGCCTCAGCTGAGGAAACGCAAGTTTCTCTTCTCCTGTGGTGGCAAAGCATCCTCTGGAGAGGCAGAGACAACTGAGCAACCCTCTGCACAGCCCGGATGGTTGTGCAGACAGGAGATCATTAAGAGATTCCCTACACATATCCTAATTAAAAACTCTGCAATGCAAATAGCAAGATAAAGGGATTTCTGACAATAAGCAAGATGAAGTGCCACTCAAGCACTAATTAAATATGATGGCAGTTAATCAACATGGAGTGTCTTCCAACAATTTGCTAATGATAATGGTGGATTGACCTTGAAGGCTCTTGGAAATGTTTTCCAGAATTCCTTTCAAATGTGTCAATAACATTGAAAGTAGGTGACACTCAACAAAAATGATTTTTTTTCTTTATAAAATTTATAGCAGAGTTCATCAGGTCTTCAGTTCCCAGGTGTATTTGAAGGTTCAGCTCCATCCAGAAAATTGGCTTCTTTGTTCATCCTGGGAGGATGATTCCTGCCTTCGTTTACCTCTTTTGCTCCTTGCTCATATTGAAAGGTGGATGATGATTTGCCTGCTACACATTACAAGTTGATCTTCAAAAAGCTCCAGTGCTACCTAAAAGGGAACTGGACATCAAGATTGTCCCAGAACCTGCAGCACAGTACAGAGACAAGGTTTCATTGTGAATTCCTCAATGCAAAATGAGGCATAAAGGGGTCTAAAAGTTGCCACAGTGGGAATTTGGCATGAAAGTCCCTTGATTTACGAATACAAAAAGAGATAAAATATTTGAGTGCTCAGCTTAAAATCTGTATAGGGTAACTGTTGGTGCCAGTATTTATATTGCAGCTTCATCAATCAATAACTTTAACAATAGGCAATTAATCAATACCTTTAACAACCCTGGGAGAGAATGACATCTCTGGTAAATCTGAATGTTACGCTATAGATCCATGCCTTAAATACTCATCCCTCTGTCACAGCTGAAGTATTTGACTGAATCCTGGAAGGTGCTGAAGTGCCTGCAGCTTCCATGAGGTGACTGCAGTCCCTGAAACCTCTGTTTTCCTGATGGTAAATAGAAATGTGTATTTTTCATAAGGGCAAATAAAATGTAAACAAATGTTGTGACTGTGACAACCTTTTCCAGATGAGTAAACCAGTGGCACCGGACTTCAGAGAGACCGTCTCTGATGAGTTCACTCTATCTCTTTATAGACAGAGTGTCTATTAAGTTTATTTCACAAATAGATCTGTAGCTGTGTTCCCACTAGAATCTGTTTCAGCATCCTTAAGGAGGAAGGGCAGCCACCCCCAGGCTGTTTTCAGCACCACTCACAGCTAATTTAGAAAACAACCCACAGCATCCACTGGTAACAGCATCCCTGATTAATCCAAGTTCTTTATCAAGATGCTCTGTACTGTGCGAATATCTTACTGAACAGTCTTGTACACAACATAAGCCCATTAAAATGATGGTCTGATTCTCTAAAGGTTTGGCTATATGGCTTCCCATAAAAAGTTTCATAAACCACCCACAATCAGCCGCCTTAATCCTCAATTCCTAAAAGCATATTGTGCACAGAGTGACACACTGAAAAATGAGAGGAGTTCTCTGGGCACAGCACCAGAACTCGACTGCTAATTGTGGAAATAAATAACAACAGCTCCTAGAGGCCCAGTGTTTGGGTTGTTTGGTTGGTTGTTTGTTTATCCTCCCTACCAGCAAGATTTCTCCATGGGTGGAATATAGATGTATGAAATGAAACAAACAAACAAACAAACTCACTCTCTCCTGCATAAGTTTGATTAAATGCAATACGTTGTGAGTGGGGTTTCGTGTTTTTTAACTCTGGGAGGGTCATCAAGAATGGAAGAATCAGGCAGTTAGAAATTGAAATTCTCTCTTCTGCAGCCACCCAACTGCGGCCAGCAGCTTGATTTTTCTGATAAATGTGACACCCAACAGTGACAGAACATTGCAAATGATGCATGGCTGACAAGGAGATGTTCTGCAAATCAGGTTCTGCAAATCATCCTCCATTCATTGCCTAGATCCTGTTTTAGCTCCATCTCGCTGCTGAATGGTCATCCTAATGAAGCCTGTGGTTGCTTTAATACTTATTTTTTGCAGATTTGCTAAGACTTCTGGCTTTCTTGTGTCATGAATAACAGCCATAGAGCCATAGACTGGTTTGGGTTGAAAGGGACCTTTAAAGGTTATCTAGCCCAGCCTCCTCCAACACCTTCCACTAGTCCAGGTTGCTCAAAGCCCAGTCCAAGCTGGCCCTGAACACTTCCAGGGATGGAGTTTCTACCACCTCTCCAGGCAACCATTGTCAGTCCCTCACCATTCTCACAGGAAAGAATTCCTTCCTAATATCTAATCTAAACCTGCCCTCTGTCCGTTTGGAGCCATTTTCCTTTGTCCAAAGTCTCCTGGAGCCCCTTCAGGCACTGGAAGGGGCTTTAAGGTCTCTCTGGAACCTTCCCTTCTCCAGATGAACACCCCCAGCTCTCCCAGCCTGGCTCCACAGATGTGCCCCAGCCCTCTGACATTCCAGCTGTTTATTTTCTGAGGATGAGTAGCAAGATCTGCTGCAACTAATTCTTGGTGGAACTCGTTATTTTGCATAGACCAGCAGAGTTGCAGCATGGGGAGATTCTCAGGGCAAAAAAACCAATTGTATCCCCATACCCTGCAGAGGGATAATAGGGTTGAAAATAGAGTTTAGCTGAAGGCACCTGTCTTACTACTGTCCACAAATTGCAGTCTCAAAGACCTTAGCCGAGAACGGAAAACTTTAATTTTGGATGCCAAATTTTGGCACTGTTAGTAAAAGCCAACCTTCCCAGCAGCAACCATCAGATAACAAGCAGCACATGCCTTGGAAAAGAGCAATGATTTTCCATACACCAGATTAAGTATGGACCACTGAAGTATTCTCTCATGTCTGTGGCATCAGCCATCAGAATTTTCCCTTTTTTTTCATATTTATCTTATATGTTTAAGCAGAGGGTCTGACATTATGCAAAAGGCAGAGAGACTTTGGTGAGGTTCAGCTGGCAGTCCCTTGTCCCTTATAGCCCTGTTAGTTAGAGACTTTTGAGCTTCACCACTGAGCACATCCAAGAAAACTTTGCCATTAAAAAGATCAGCCCAACTCCCCAAACAATCTTTGAGTTTGAGTTACCAGGTTTTACTAGAAAAGATAAATAATTATAAAAAAAAATTAAACCCCTCAAATTCTTGATTTAAACACATTCCTTGTGGAGCCCAAACATCAGTGTAAATCAGATCTTGGAACCTATATAATTGTTTCCATCTTAGTTCCAAGTACTAGAACCTTGTTCTACATGGAAGAGAATACCATGAATAGGCCAGGTTACATTAGTGAGTGGGTCCCATCTGTCCCCTGCTACAACTCAATTTGATTTCATTCATTCTCTTTTGTCTCTTTCACTTTGGAGCAGACTTTTGAGAATCTCACAACAGGCACCAGGGCAACTGCTTAGTGTTCAAAATTGCTATTAAGAATCCACAGAGATATCTCACAAACAATAGGACTGGCCACTTTCTCCAGGTATCGTTTCATCAGGCTCTTTAGAACCCCAAAATAGAAGGAAAAGGCATTTCAAACAGTTATTTAGTGAGGTTAAAATATCTGTGCAGCTTGCATCTGGCCAGTGTCAATGGGATTGTAAGGGCTTCTTTTAGCTTTTACTTGTTCTTTCCTTGTGACAATAGTAAGAGGGTATAGATATAGAGGGAGCTATTCTGCCTTTGTTTAAATTTTAAATAGGCCATAGAAATGCTGTTCAGTAGAATTTGATTAAAATTGGACTGAATAAAAAGCTTCTTCCATTTTTACTCATGTAGAGGAGCACTGCACACCATTTAATGGAGGCATTATTTATGTAATACTCTGTCTGTAACACACATATTCAGAAATGTCAATTGAAAATCAGCTTTCCACTGACACAGTTTTAGTTCCACTTTTTTATGGTAATACCAAGTAACTCCAGCTCCCTTTGCTTGTATGTTGCCACCAGCAAGCAGCACAGAAAATTGAAACTTAATGTGGAGAACAGGAATTGGAAAGATCAAGAAGAAATCATTATCCTACTGAATCCATCAACTCAGCAAAGTGGCTTAGAAACCCCTGGAAGGGATTGTATGGAACAAGAAAATGGTTTTGTTTCGGGTACATGGGAACACAGGAGCTGCATAACTCCTTGCCAGGGTTTGAGGCTACTTTAGTCACATCTGGATTTCACCCTGCAAAATGGCGTTGGGCACCCCAGGGAGCAAAACATGAGTTTGTGTTATCACAAGTTCTCTGGCTGGGTTTTTTTTTTCCTGTGAAGTTTGCTGCTCTCCTTACCACTATTTACAGGAGGCCTCTTCTAGTGATCTGCTTGGTCTCTTGCTTAAAAATGTAATGAGTACAAAACTCAAAGAGGTGAAAACTTCCAGCTGCTAATAGATGTGAGTGCAGGGAATACAACAAGAAAAGCATTGGTGTTAAAGATTTGACGATGAATGAGTGGCAGTTGTGTTCATGAGCAGCACACAATATCTGGAAAATGTGATTTGTTTTCCATTAATCATACTTGTTCTTCTACTAAAAAGCTACACACAGATCTGCAAGGATCTCTGGGATCCCTGGAACTTAACAAGGAAAGAGGGCACAACCGGCTCAAAAATTATGTGAAACAAAGTGGGAGATTGTCCCATGATTGTTAAGAAACCTGTAGGGTGGCACACATTTAACTGGGTATCACTGACTCATTAGCCCCAGTCAAAAGCAAATTCCAGGTTTCCACTACCCACAGAGCTCCATGGTGTATACTTAATTTTAAAACAATTAAAACAGCTGGGTGGGAAGTTGAACAGCAGTAGAGGGCATAGAAGCTGCAAGATCATTGTTTATTTTTTAAGAAACTATCAGCCCATTCCGAGGGAAGTTCTTCCTGCAACAGACTGGCTGATAAAAATGAGAACATATGGGAAGCTGATATTTTATGGTTTAACAGCTTTCCTATGTGGATGAGGCCCCATGCACCACAGTCCAGGAATAATAAATACCCAGTGTGGCTTGCCTTGCTCTGTGGACCACAGGGCTGGATTTACTGGACGGAAGGTGGCCCACGTGGCTTGCAACACTCTCCCCATCTCCAATGTCTTTTGTGGCCCTAGATGAGGCCTCCCTCGGCTTTGCACTGCAGAGAAGGCAGCACCCCCCGGCCCACACTGCAGCTCTCCTGTCTTGGCACCACCCTGGTGCAGCTCCCTGTCCGAAGCTCGAGGGCTCGGGCTGACCCGGCAGCCTTGCGTGTGCTGGGTGCAATCTGCTGCCTTGTGCGGGAGTCTGATGGGGAGCGGCGGAGGGAGCTGGGAAAGGGGCTCATCCTGGAGCAAAGGAGGCTCAGGGGGGCCCTTCTGGCTCTGCACAACTCCCTGACAGGAGGGGGCAGCCAGGGGGGTCGGGCTCTGCTCCCAGGGAACAGGGACAGGATGCGAGGGAACGGCCTCAGGCTGTGCCAGGGGAGGGGCAGGTTGGATGTCAGGGAAAATTCCTTCATGGAAAGGGCTGTCCAGCTCTGGCACAGCTGCCCAGGGTGGTGTTGGAGTCCCCATCCCTGGAGAGACTTAAAAGCCGTGTGGATGTGGCACTGGGGACGTGGGTCAGTGGTGGTCTTGGCAGTGCCAGGGGCACAGTTGGGGTCCATGATCTTGGAGGGCTTTTCCAAACTAAATGATTCTGTGATTCAATTTGATGTGTCATTTGGTTTATGAGGGAACCTGCCAGCATGAAGTTAGGCTACACTTGAAAAGTGTCCCTCCTGCCCTTGTCACTGAGGGGAAAACATGAAGACAAAAACCACTCATGAGCTCTTTACAGGAGTGATTCCACCCATTCTTCTGGAAAATTCAAACCTCCATAATGCAGCCCCTCAGAGCTTGGGGTAAGTGGTGTCCAGCAGGCAACTGAGCTTGAGCTCACTTTGATGGAGCCAACTGGTCTCCATCCAGGCTGCTGACTTCCAGGCTTGTGGCTTGGAGGGCCACAAGTCACCTCCTTTGCTAAGTTTGCAAAGCTCTTGTCAGCCATGCCTACTTCCTTGTAGGAGAAAGCAAGGCACAAGCTGCTGTGATTTTTCCCAAGTCAGTAGTAGGGCAAAGCAGGCTACAGCACAGATTTTCAGGCCAAAAGCACAGTTCTGGCTTGCAAAATGTCATCTCCCATCAATATTTTGCCCCCCCCAAATTTCCCTACTGTATACTTATAGCTTTACAGGTGAACCTGCCCTGAGCTTTATTTCCTCCTTCCAGATGTAATCTTTTTTTATTAAGACTATTTAGCTCTGATCTATGTATCAGCCCTATAATACCCTGCTGACACAAAAAATGCCAGCACATCACGTTGAAGTACCAGAGCCACCATTTTCAGTGGCTTTTTGAAATGATAACGAACGACACTTATCATTTGCCACCCAATCCACTTGTTCAATAAGCAAAAAAGACAAGCAAACTGCTTTTTTCCCCTGCATAAAGGAGTAATTTGTGTGGCAGAGTCAAACCAACTCAGGCTGCACGGGGAATGAAGATCAAAGGGGAAATTCACCTGCCTGTCTTGTTTGCTATTGATCTGAATCGTAGCCACTTTATCAGTAGCACTTTGCCATCACCCCTCAGAGATCAGAGCCTCCTATATCTTCCCAGCCCTTTTATTTATAGAACCATTTAATAAATACATTTTCTTTCCCCGGTCTCCTTTTTGTGTGTGTGCGTGTGTGTTCTGTTTTGTTTGACCAGCAGAAACAAAAGGGTTGCCCTCAGTGTCAAGGAAAAAGAAGGGTATATGGCCCCAATTCAGCAAAGCATGTAAATATGTGCTTGGTTTTTAACAGGGCAACAAACATATGCCCTTCCTCTTAGAGGCATGTAAATATGTGCAGGGTTTTGAAGTGCAGCTGCATGACACAGAAGCAAATGCCACCAGGGGAAGGAACTGGTCAGCTGAATATTCATTTTCCATCTTGGCTTCCTCTCTCTTCTACTAGTTCATTAGTGCTAATTACTGGGGTGATTGGGGCAGAGCAAACCACTTCCTGATGAAAGCGAAGGAACTATGAACCCTAAATGCCTTTTTGCATTACCCTTTAAATGGTAAAAGGGACAAGGCAGACTGTAAAAACAGAGAGGGGAAAATGAAATCCCAAACCATGCAGCTAAGAAATGAATAAATGACTCTCCTCTTCACGCTGCCAGCGTTACACAACCTGCCTGCATTGGATTGAGACCTACGTGATCCTCTTCTAATTGAAATCACTTTACCTTGACCTCCAACAGTAAACTGAAAGCTTGTTGCTCTTGCTGCCAGCAAAGCATCAGCAGTAGGTTGTAGGAAATCCCAGCTGGGGACGTGAGGTGCATTCACATGGCATTAATCTCGCACTAAGTGGCACCAAGTCAGGGGGTACCAGCCAGTCTGTAAAACAGCCGTCGTGCCCGTCAGATGCCGCTGCCGGGGTGTCCACCCAGGCTGGTGCCTGCCCAGCTGCTGTCTCTTCTCTTCTGCTTGGAGTCACACAAGTACAGCAAGCCAGGCTGGGAGGAACCCTACACAGTCATTTAATGTATGACCTAGACCTGGGGTGAGATGAGCTAGACCTAAGCCACGCCCGTGAGGGGTGTTTTAAGCAGTGCTGGAGGTGCATTCGCTCTCTGGGCAAGCTGCTCCAGGGCTTTGACCGTCTTTTCAGTGAGACTGTTTAATTCCTCTGAGAACTTGGGGGTGGCACAAGCACCTCATCAGTTCAGCCATATTTGCATGTGTGATTCTGAATAAGGCTCACACAGCCTCCTGAAGGATTTTTTAATGGAATTGTGACGTTACTGATGGCAAGTGCTGACATACAGGGAAGGGCGGGGACACAGTGCGTTATCTTAGCAGGTGCTGCCCATAATTCACCCCTCTATGGAAAACAAGTTATTTCATTTTTAGCACTGCCAGCTTAGGTTGCCTGTCTGATCATGGAGCGCTCTCTTTCCAAAGGCAGTCCAAAAAAAAAAAAAAAAAAAGAGCTTGGGTTCTCCCTTGCTCTGTCTTTAACTACAGGGTCACACAAGCTCCTGGCACAGCTTGAACTCCTTTGAATTGGAGAAGAGCTGAGAGAAGATGGAAGTGCCCCATAGTCCATGGGTTCCTTGAGCCCACATGGGCTGGCTGAAGGCAGAGATGGGAGTGCTCTACCTGTTCCCCTTCCTCTTTTTCCTTTCTTTTCCCTTTCCTCTTCACCTTTCCCTTTCCTTTTCCCTTCCCCTCTCCTTCTCCTGTCCTTCCATTTCCCATTGGAAACACTGCAAACAACTACATCAAAGATGAATGAAATACTTTGGTAATTTTTATACTTGGGTTTGTATTTTTCCAGCTGAGTTGTGCACCAAGTTTGACAGAGATTTAAGGATGGATTTGTTCCAACTGAAAAGCCATGGGAGGAAGGGGGATTTACCATGTCCTGATGAAGTTCAGTCCTTCTTTACTAACTGGGATTATCTTCAAGCATTTGTTTTTATGAGGCAAGAATAACTTAATATAAATATAGGTGAGTATTTAATGAAACTGCAATCCAGCCCTTCACACACGTGTGATTTACTTTAAGACAGCTGGGTGGCATTTACTGGCTTTGTGGAGAACAAGAGAAGCAAGGTCAGCTTTATAAAATCAAAGCACAACAAACAAATGAAATTAAAGCTCTGCAGTGTTCTACTTACAGCTTAAATTTCCTGGTGCTGCACTGTAGGAGCTTCGAGGCTAATTTCTGAAAAACAAAAACTCACCTTTTTCTCACTCAGCAGTTGCTTGAGTTACTCCTAGAGTATCAGCTGCGGCATATTGGATCAAGTGGTCAAGTTTGAAGTTAGAGGTGGAAATGGCCCACAGCAGAGGAGAGTGGACCTTATTGGGGAATCATTTAGTCCTCCTCCCTGTAGTGACACAGGCACAGCACTGCCCTGTCCTGTTGTGATAGGGTGAGAGGTGATGCGTTTACACTAACAGAGGGTTGATTTTTTTTTTTGCGATGAGGGTGGTGAAACACTGGCTCAGGTTGCCCAGAAAGGTGGTGGCTGCCCCATCCATGGAAACACTCAAGAACAGGTTGGATGAGGCTCTGAGCAATCTGATGAAGATCTCCCTGCTCATTGCAGGAGGGTTGGAAATAGAGGACCTTTAAAGATCCCTTCCAACCCAAATTATTCAATGATTTTATGATTCCCTCATCACTCTGCAAAAGGGAAAAAAGTTTCAAGGCATGGTGTTAGTCTTCAAGGCTCATACTCCAGGTGAAGTAGGAGAAAATGTGGAGAAAGCAGGTTATGAGCTGGATGAGCCAGGACTGAAGTTTCCCAGAAGATTAAGTTAAGAGTTGGGGCCCACAGAATGTGGTGGAGAAACTCCCAGCGGGTTTCTGTGATGCCCTAAGAGTGGGCATAGTCTTATCAGAACTGACAAACCTTTGTAGTTTCCTCTGTCCTAATTACTTTATAGGGTATTACCATACTAATATATGAGCATCAGATCTGCTTTTTTTAAAATCTAAACTTGTGAAAACAGTGCAGCATTAGGAGTGTGGTAATAAACGAAAAACGTTAACATGCAATTCCCTTATGCTTTTGAAAAATTACTTCATAAATGCAAAGTAAAATATTTTCCTTTTTATTACCTGACAATTACATATTAAGAATTTCTTTTTATGTTTAAAAACATATGCAATACGGGCAGGCAGGCTCCAAAATGTAATTGCCTTCTTTCTATAAGAATCAGATGTCATTTTCTCCAAACTAAACTCTGAAAAGAGATAGGAGAAGCAAATTGTTGTATGCATTAAATTTTGAAACATCTGATAGCATTCCTCAATTAAACTATTTAAATGAAAAAAGATTGCTTTACAGCTCTATCATATCCACTGAATAAAACCTCTGTTGAGGCAAATTGGCAGTGGCAGGTACCAAATGCATTGGCCTTAATGAGACTGGACAACCTAATAGAGGTCATTGGTAATTGTTATTATATACAATATTGCACTGTCAAAAAAAAACCCCTAAGCTACACACATTGCTCAAGACATCTGAGTTTCATTGCTGCGTAGGAAGGCTTTTATCTCCCTATGTGAAGCAATATTATTGGTTTTTTTAATCGTGAATTACAGGCTGCTCTTTAGAGGTGCTATAGCAATGGGAAACAGCACTGGTCACCGTTGCCATCTTGTGAAACACTTCATGGAGGAGATAAGAAGCCCACTTGGAACATTTTTCCATCATTTTCAGTGGGAGCTGGGTTGGGTTTATAATTACATGTCCTTGCTCAAACACTGGGTCCACTAGCAAGAGTCCTCTTAACTGAGCTGTCCTAGGACCAAGCTTAGCTGGGTTTTTTGTCACGCTCAGCTGCTGCAGAAGCTGAAGGACACAAATTTGTCCGTATGACAATGTTGATTCTCTGCTACTTGATAAAAATTACAGCTCTTGAGATTTAATTTGTTGGAGGGAAGAATTAGCTCTTGTTGACTCCTTGGCCTGCTCTGCTAATATTAAAATGAGGTCTTATGAAGAGGGGTTGCCCTCTGTATTTGAAGGTTTTCTGTTCCCAAGGTCCTCCACGTTCTGACAAGCATTCCAATCTTTCCAATGGCAGTTGGGCCAAATTGAACAATCCGCAGCCTTGTGGTTCCTCTCCTTTCGAATTTACAGAAAATATTGTCATGTTTTGCCAAACAATTCCAAAAACTGCCCCATCCCTGGGAGTGTCCAAGGCCAGGTTGGGTGGGGTTGGAGCAACCTGGGATAGTGTAAGGTGTCCCTGCCCACGGCAGGGGGATTGGACTGGATGATCTTCCCAAGGCCTCTGAAGTTTCTCCATGCTGCTGAACAGAGTCTCTTGCCAGCTTTTGGGGGAGCAGGAGGTGAGCATCCTTCTGGGGATCTGTAAGACCAAAATGACAATACAGTTCACCTACAAACTGTTTTCTCCCTCTATATCTTGAAAAAAAAACCCAAAAACCCCACACATAAACAAACTTATTGTTTACTGGGAATGTCTTGCCGTAAAATTTTGGTATGAGCCCCACTGTATTATCCTTTAAATGCTGTACCAAAATAGCTAGTCTCTGCTGAGTATTTTACAAAGTACAAAATGTGTGTCCATTTAACCTAATAAAATATTAAATAACATTAAAGCTATGATACTTAGTTCTCCATTTTTGACTTTCATGGCCTTGTAGACCAGGAGAGAGTAAGCAGAAGACATTGCCCCTTCCTGATTTGGGCATGTTTTGAGCTCAGCTCTGCACACAAGGGTAGAGATGTTCCATCAGTGCAAAGTTAGCTCACACTTCCATAGCCTGCTGCCACCCATCACTGATGGCATATCTGGGAAAAATCCTTGCCCACCTCAATCCTACATGACTGCACTGGGTTCTTGCAATCCCCCCACCCTCTGCACTGGAGAGAACCTATGGAAAGTTGAAATTACACCATGGTTGTCAATTTTCTGAGGCTTTAATTCTCCTTAGATAAATTTTTACTGTGTGCTTTACTCTTATTTTAGAGACTTGAGCTCCTTAGCTGAATGTTGTAAACCATTAAGGTCAGCACTACAATATTTTAATGTTGCTATTTAACAGAAGCAAGATTTTTATGGCAGTGAAAACTGCTGCAGGGGAAAGAAAATGCTATACAGACACCTAGCAGACAATTGCGAGTAAAAATCAAACAAAACTTTGGGTAAGAGACGTGTCTTTATGCAATTAATGTGTTAGCTCATACTGTCAGACTGATTGAAATAAATCACTTTTTTCCTTTCAGTGTGGGGGATTTCAAGAGGACAGTACAAAGGTCCTTTCTGTAGCTGAAAGAAACTGCATTATCTTACTTTTTTTTTCCATACCATGCATGCAGCTGATGCACAAAACAGTGTAATTACAATCTGACATGGAAGTGATTGTCTGAGCCTGAAAATCAGTAATGTTAACCTTCTGAAAATAAATTTCAATTTGATCCTGTGAATTTTACATTGAAATGAGTTTTTTCTTTAAAACCCTGGAGAAAACAGCCCTGTATGTGCGCATTAACAAACAGCTTTGCAAATGTAGGCTAAAGTGAATATTCAATTTCAGGAGGTCAAATTGAGATTCAGTCTCAAAATCATGACAACTAAGCCACATGAGCCAAAGTGAACTCTTTTGCAGACTTGGCAGAGATTTTCCCTGTTACTAAGGTGGTCATTTGCCCCTAAGCCTCCCCTTTACAGCCTCAGAGACATTTATATCCAAAGCCATGTCCATTTGCAGTTGGTTAAATGCCATCTCCGCAGTGAACATTCTGAAGAAGGTGGCTTTGCCTTCAGCGTTAGAGGAGACTTTCAGTGTGATTTCAGGATATCAAAAAGCAGATTTAAGATGTTTCTTAAATTCCTAGTGAGACCTCCACCCCTGTAGGTAAAAGCCCTAATCCGGAAGAATGAGGATTGTGAGGAGATATCAAACTGGGTAGGACAAACATCAGTCAAACCTCCCAGACCTTAAAAATTCCTAACCCCACAACCTCCCCATCAGGTCCCAGACAGGACTTCCCTCTTGCACTGTGCTGGAGAGCTGGGCTCTGTAGACTCCTCTCCAAACTACTTTTTGTGCTCTTCTGTGCCCTGTACACGGCAGGGCAGGCAGCCTTTGACTCTGGGAGAGGTTTTCTGCTTTTACTTCTACTGCATTTAAGAACTGCAAACAATCTGAGGCCAGTGCTCAAGGCTTGTTTTCTATATTAATACACACATAACCTGAGAGGTGAAACCCCTCAAAGACTTTCTCTGTTTAGACAGCAAAGCACGTGTGTGATCTGAACATGATCCTGGCAGAGCTGCCCAGGGCAGTGGTGGGGTCCCCATCCCTGGAAGGATTTAAAAGCCATGTGGATGTGGCCCTTTGGGACAGGGGTCAGTGGTGGCCTTGGCAGTGCTGGGGGCATGGTTGAACTCAATCTTAAAGGTCTATTCCAACCCAAATAACTCTATAAAATTCTAATTCTGTGAAATCCAACTCGTCACTTTTTTTAATCTATGATTCTCATTTTGGCATCAGTGGTCAGAGTTTCTCGGGTTTCTTGATCAGCTTTTGAGAATCTTATGGGAAAGTGCAGCTGAGGAGACTGCAAATTCTTCTGTCTTCTGAGAAGACTGAAAATTCTTCAGCTTCTTCCCAACAGGGCCACAAGGAAAAACTTTAATAAAAATTCTCTATTATCTTAGAAGAAAAAAACAATTTTGAATTTCTCACTATTTTCCTTCGCCTTCCCCAGGTCACAAAGAACAAATCCCGTTCTGCAGCGGGGTCATTAGCTGTATAATGATGGGCCGCAGACCAGCACCACATTAATACCACGACTGTGAGTGCACCTGGTACCAGACCACAATAACCACATGCTGCTACCAGTACCCACACTGTGCCTTTGAGCTCTGGCTTGTGCTGACTGGCTCTGTACGTAGCATGATCCTGAAAATTCTCTTCTTGTGGCATCTGACAGATGCATTTGAAGAAAAAGAAATTTGGTCTTCCCTTTCAACCTAGTAATTAATAACTTCTTTTTTGGAGAGCAAGGACCGGAAACTTCTAAGTACTTAATGAACTACCTGAATAATCTCTGTGAAAACAGAAGTAAGGACTAGTAGTTCAGTGTGGAATGGTGACACACACCTCTGATATGCTACTGGAGAAGATCTGGTCTTACAGAAAAAGCCTGAAGCTACAAATCTGTGTGCAAAATGTAAGTGGCTGAATAAGGAGTATGCCTTGTGCACTAGAGGGAATATTGAAGGCAACTGGAAGTTTTAACTTTAAGGGAAAGGTTTGGAATCACAGAATATCCTGAGTTGGAAGGGACTCCCATGGATCAAAAAGAGTTAACCAGGTCATTTTCTTTTTAGGTGGATTTCTAGAGCCCTGACTTTAAATTTCCAAGAATGAAAATTTTGGCTTAAGCAACGTGGTGGAAGTTACATAATAAGTTGATTTTTTTTTTTAATTGTTGATAGCAAAAATATGATTTCCCCAAGTCAAACAGAATTATTGTGATATGGTAACTTTTCACACACCCTTTGCCCTGTGCAGGACATGGAAGTTCATGTCCACAGATCTGACCTCAGACAGCCTTAGACCTTCAGTAGCTTTGCTTTAGAGGACCTGAAATGCCGAGACCCTGAGTGTGCTGTAGGATTGATGGGCCCCTGTGTCTCCTCACATCTGTCTCCTCCCCAGCAGACAAGGGCGTTATTCAGGGCTAACGACAGAAAACCCCCAAAAGGCTCAGGCCACAGTTCTGTGACCTTCTTTGGTAAACAACCATCAGGGCAGGGCTCACAGACTCTTCCAAGAGCACAGAGACCACTCCTCTGGAGCTCCTCCTGGACATGAGACCCAGCGTGGTCACCATCCATCTCTTTCCAGAAGGAAGAAGTGCAGGACACGGGGTGATCCTGGTCTTTGGGTGTGGAGAAAACAAGGTCAGCAGGGGCCCGGTTGTGTCTCACTGCCTCGTAGGGTGGCCAGCAGTCACCAGCACGAGGGAGGGCACGGCAGGGTGGTGCTCAGCACCGTGACACGAGGCGAAAGCAGGAGCTGCCCTCTGTGACACTCACAGTGCTGACGCTTCAAGGTGCTCTACATACAATGATGACCAAAGCCCCACAGACGGACACCTCTGCAGGCCAGCAAGCCAGACCACAGGCTGCCTATTCAATTCAGCCTTAAATGAATTGGCCAAATTGGCGCCTCTGACGTCAAGTGGAAGTGAATTCTGCAAATCTCGGCCTGTTTTATAGGGATGCACTATTGATTTTTTTTTTATCGTCTTACTTTGTTTCTTCCAGCTCTCCCCTCCCAACTCCCACCTTCAGCGGGATTGAACACTTTGATTTAAGAGAGGCTGTTTAGTGCAAGAGACCCTCTTGGTGGCGAATTAGAGGATGCCTTGCCCCGCACATCCCAGCAGTCAGACTGCAGAGACGTGCGTATCCATCACCCTCACACGCGGCGTTTACAATACAATTATATCCTTAGAGCTGGTAGCCGGGGCCGCTGGCAGCCTCCAGTGCCACCCCCATGCCAATTAATACGTGGACCTGGCCCCTAAGAAGCCAAATCCATCAGTGCCACCGTGCATGCAGCGTGCCACCGAGGGAGCAGCGTGAGCCGTGCCTCGGCTCTGCTGCGTTCTGGGGCGCTGTGGCTAGATGGAATCACTGGGGTTTGAAGGGCAGTGGCTAACTTTGTGCTTGCTTTGATACTTGCAGAGAGTATCACACATTTTCCTTTTTGTCTATGAAACAGAACAGGGCTCTTACTGAAGAAACAATTTGCAGTTTCTCTTAAAGTCTCCTCTAGCTACAGGAAAGTAACTTCTGACTGGGAAGGAGCATCTGCTCCTCTAACATCTTTCCTGTCCTACAGCAAAAGGCAATGACTTTTAAGAGAAACATTAGGCTATCTTTGGTGCTTCCCTTCACTCTGGTAGTTTAAGATTGGTTTTGAAAGGTCACAGTGACATCTTCTCTCCACTACATTTCTTTCTCCCACACAACCCTGTTCTCCTCTGGAGTAGCCTGGCATCTGCAGGTGGTCAAGTAATTTCTGGCATCTGTCACTCTGGGGAAAAGCTCTTTGCTTTGGTGACTTCAGATAACAGCGTTGATAACATCACAGTGCCCAGGCTCTGCCTGTGTGGTGTTTGACTCAAGCTGCAGTGAATTTCCAAGGGTCAGTGTGTACCAAGCAGCAGAAACCAACAGAGGTCTGCAAGTGTGGTAGCTTGAGATACGTGCCAAGGGCAGAGGGCTTTAAAAAAATGTGTATCATTATAGAATTGCAAATCCATTTCCCGAAATAAATGTAGTCTGTCGAACTCTTTTTTAGAGTAAATTTCAACAGACTCCTTTGAGATAAAAAAAAAAAAAGTTAAGCAATTCCCACCAACTGCTTTTTAAAAGTCTTCTCTTGCTGAAGCTGCCAGAGGAAGGAAGTTTCATCTTCTAGGGCTGAAAAAATGAACCTTTGCTGCTTGGAAATAAGTCAAATCTATTGCTGGAATAGACATAGGTGACAAAAAATAATTTTGCAGAAAGGTCCAAAATTATTCATGATGTCAGGAAAAACTGTACCACACATACAGACAAAGGAAAAAATAGCCCAAACAATCTATTTGGAAAAGCTGTTTCATTTTTCATTTTTCATTTTAAAAACACATTTTTAGTCTCTTAAGAAAACCCTGAAGATTTCACAGACATTAAGTAAGTCCTGAAAGACAACTCACTTTGGGTTGACTGAAATATTCTATCTTGACTTGAACTGTAACATTTATTTTCTCCCATTTAATCAAAACTATTAGGAACAAATTTCCTTGGGTCTGACCTGAACAGAAGTTTCTCTGATATCTTACTAGCCAACTGCCCTAAGCTCATTATTTGTTCAAATTCTGTCAAGCAGCCAGGGAAGATACAGGTAAGGACAGTCAGTCACGGTCCCTACTGCGTTTTAACAAGTTGCAGGCTGGGTTTGAAATCTTACCTCCTGGGAAACTCATGGGAAATTTGCCACTGACATTGGAGGAGCCAGAACACCATCACAGCCTTACATCACACCATCACATCTTACTCTTTGATGTACAGAGAGCTGTTTGCACCATTCAAAGTGTTTGGATTTCCCTACAGACTCCGCGGTGAGACGGACCCTCCGCTGAGTTGCAGGAAGACCCTCAGCATCTCCCATCCACCTTTTCACCTCTGTGGCTTAGTGGGGGCTCACCTCTGGAGATCTGTGTCCAAACTAGGCTTTAAGTCAAAGCTAATGCAACATTTAGGTGTTTCATGTGAGTCAAGTACCTAGGAAGCAGCAGTGGTGTTACTACACAGCTCAAGTTCCAGCACAGAATCACAGAATCACAGAATGGTTTGGGTTGGAACTTTCATGTTCCAGCCCCCTGCCATGGGCAGGGACACCTTCCATTATCCCAGGTTGCTCCAAGCCCCATCCAAACTGGCCTTGGGCACTTCCAGGGATGGGGCAGCCACAGCTCCTCTGGGAAACCTGTGCCAGGGCCTCACCATCCTCACAGTGAAATATTGTTAAAAAAAAACCCAAACAACAAAAAACATTTTATAAATGCTTATTTTGTTCTTGTGGAACCAATGTTATAATAGACACCATCTAAACCTAATTGCATTTGGTCTTCCTCTGCAAAATTAATGGTGCTATTAATTTCTATAATAACGCCAATAGGGACCATTCAATTTGTCCTCCCTGACAACCTCACGGGATGTGCTGAGGGTGGAGTACAGCCTGACCACCCAGCTCATCTAAAGCTTCAGTTCTAAGCATGCTGGGGAGCAGCAAAGGTCTTGTTTTCTTCTCTGTACCATGGACGTAGGAGGTCACAAAAACGTCTAGAGGGAAAACTCAGTTAGTCACAACCTCCACCTCTGGACCCCAGGCATGTCCCATGGCCACTTGCAAGGATTGAAGAGACATGCCAATCAGTAGGAAGAAATATCTTGTAGACACCAAAAATGGTGTGGCTTTGGCAGCAGTGGGCTTTTTTGGGGCTAGTTGTTTTCCCACTGTGCTCATACGCCGGGACACATTGCTGCAGACTGCTCACAAACACTTTCAGATGGATATGCCAAAGGCCTTCCCCTTTTCACACCAACACCCTTGCTCTTCAGATATCCCTGTTTGAGCACTGAGCCTAGCTGGAGCTCTGGAGTGTTGCAAAGGTGCAGATAAAATACAGTGATTTCCTTAAATGAACTGTGAGGGCACAAGGAATGACAGAGGAGTTGGCCCCATCAGGTAGCCTTCATGTAAGCATCCTTCCTGAGAACTTCATCGATGGACGACTTGGTCACCACCAAACCCTTGTAAGTTACCAGGTTCCAGGCACTGGTGGATGCCAGGGAACGGGAGACCAAGCCAGGAGTTTCCCAGATCAGCCCTTCTACTCTAGTTCTGCACTGCTGTAGCTAATACAGGTTTTGCCAGTTATTTCACCAGGGAAAAGCATAGATCTTTTTGTTGGCCGACATTTCTGGCAGTAGTTATAAATTGTCTTCTGAAATAGCTGGAGAGGTGTAAGGTCTCAGACATGAGCCAGCTGATACTGTTCCTTCAACTCAGACCCTGGACCTGCCCTTGGGAGCACTCCCAGGCACCACAGGAAATGGGTTTGCTCAAATTCCCACCTCAGGTGTCAGCTTTTCCAGTGCCAAAATCAGTTTCAAATTCTTCACCACCTCTCAGGGACCAAGCAGCACTTAATAATTAATACTCAGAATGCTTTCAAATCACCTGGAGGAAGAGCCAGCACAAAATCAAACTGTTATGGTCAATGTCACTGTTTGGGTTGTGGAGGATGAGTCCTGCCTGATTGCAGGTTTTCCAGAGCAGATTAAACTTGACACGTCTTTTTTTTCCTGTGAACAAGTCTCGTCTGTGCAGAGCAAAGCCTAAAATTCATTATTTACTTTGCATGATGTTGACATCACAACAGAGCTGCACACTCTGTCTCAGCTGATGAAGAAAAGAAGAATCTCCTGTTTTGCATGATGAAGAAAACCTCTGTAACCATCTGCATTTTCCCCAGTCCATAAGGT
Source organism: Atrichornis clamosus (assembly GCA_013400975.1). NCBI lineage: Eukaryota > Metazoa > Chordata > Aves > Passeriformes > Menuridae > Atrichornis > Atrichornis clamosus. Next base: position 4,096 of record WBMZ01003538.1, on the reverse strand, counting down.
TGCCACTCCAGGGACAGCCACGCTCACCTCATAATAGTGTGCAGGATGCTCTGAATTTATTTATTTTTAATTTGTACTAAAGAAATAAATGCTGTTCTCCCAGTTCGTCTCCCTCTCCATTCTGTGAGATAAAGTTATCAGGAATAATCAGATCATAGAGTGGGGGCTGGAGAGGAAATTGTACATTAATACTAATGTATCTGGCATTGCAGGAGACACGAAGCCTGCTGTTCCCTCATTGGCCTGGGAATGTTTAACAAGCTCACTACATACCTTTGCTTTGCTTTGCAAAAGAAGAAAACCCTGCACAGCTCCCCAAGCATCTGACAAGAATGCACAGACATAATAATTTCTTTGACCTCAGCCACATGAGTTTCTGAAAAGAACAAAACAGCATCATTTCATGGCATTTACAGTTTAAACCTTTCCTATTCAAGTTTCTAACAAAAAAAGCCAACAGCCCATTCTGGTCATGATTAAAATTCATAGGCTTGCTGCAGAGAACAGATGCAGAAGCAATTTTAGGCCAGTCATATCCCAGCTCTGCAAAATTAATTTGACAGGTTTGCATTAAAGCACTGATCAATATCCACTTTAGAGCAGCAGAGGCTAACTGAGAAAAAATAAGTGACCGGAGTGCTACCAGACGAGAAAAAATGAATCTTTGAGACTTTTTTCCCTCTAAGCTTGCACCTACATCAGAAGTCCTGACCTCAATCCATTGATCGGTTGCAGTTAACATGACAAAAGGCCTGGCGGATATACCAGAGCTATACCTACCAGGGAACAATCAACCCTGATACACTAAATGTTTGACAGAGTGACTAGACTGCTGAATTAGTATTTGCTTTCTGAGGTCTGGCAGGCAACCTTTCCGTCCTGCAGTTTCCTAGATGCTTACAAAAGGGATTATATATAGACATGGTTTATAGAACTTCTCTTAAACTTTCTTAAGAAGCGCCTCTTAGTATTTTAAGCTGAGACCAAGATAATAAAACTCCACAGCCTTGTGCCATTCCGGTTACGTCTCCAACGGGGAAAGGTGTATTTCTATTTTCAACTTAATAAGGACAAACTGTTTCATTAAAGAGCTCCAGGGGTTGTTTTTTTTCATCTGTGGTAGAGCCAGGAAACAACACGAGGAGCCAAACCTGCCCCAAGCCTTGCTTAGGAGCGGGGGTGACACAATCCATACTGGGGCTCGACTGCAGGAGAAATGGCTGCAACTCTCAGCTGCCCAGGGTTGTGTGGGTCGAGTGCAGCAAAGGAGAGCATTTGCAAAATCCCATACACACCACGGGTACATCAGCACACCACCACAACAGCCAGAGTGGTCTTGGCTGGCGCTGCCTGTGGGAGGAAGGTGTGGCACTAAAGGCACAGCCATGCCTTTCATGAGGTGGACTTTTTGTCTCGTTAAGTGATCTTGCAGCCACAGGGAGTGGCTGTAACTCACCAGGCACGGATCTATCCGACTGCAAACCTCCTGTGCTCCTGCGGGACGCCGGCTGTCCCTGGATGACACGGAGTGTGGCTGCACTCTCTGCACCAAGCAGACTGCGGTCATTTGCCCAGGGAACAGGAGGGGGTGGTTTGAGGGTTTGGAAAGAAAAGTTCGTGTGATTTCCCACTTGCCAGCCCTCGCCTGGATTTGTGCAACATCCCTGGGCGATGCACGCAAGGACAGGGGCTGGCCTGGGATGTGGTGAGGCCTCCCCAGGGCCACCTTCTTTCTCCTTCGGCTGCACCCAACACCTCCAATCAATACCTGCTGCAGGGACCAGTCACTGCTGACTGCCACCAGTGCAAACTTCACCCTGCAGATCAGATCCCCGAGTGAAAATCTCTGCATGGATTTATTCTTCTCTGCTGTTTTCCCCAGAATTTGTTGCGTTCCATGATGTGCAACCTTATGGGTCCCTCTGTCCCTCCCTAGAAGAGCTGTTGTAGGGACAGTGGGTTTATTGCAGCCTCAAGTATATGAGTTGCCTTTTTAAATTTCTATTTCTGATCACTTTAGAATTCTTATTTAGGGCCCTCAACCTAAGCAACACAATTTCCTGTTATAAACCTGACTACAGTTAGACATTAATTACCCTTAATCACACACTAATTACCTGACATCACTCCACAGAAACCTGTGAGCCTTACGGACAATGTTTTGCCAGTGAAAATACGAGGAAAAGAGTGTTTATTGACCAGCTGTGAAAGCTGGTGCCCAGTACCAGGCAGTGGAGCACCTGCTCGCTTCTGTTGATGTTTAACATACCCCAGTCCCCCAAAAAGGGCAAAATCTCATTAAAATCTGTAGTTTACTCCTACACAGCACAGCCAAGGAACAGAACAGTCTGTCCCAGGGTTGAATTACTTGCTTTAGCTGTGGGAAATAGAAGTTTAGTTCCCAGCATTAAAGCAGACCTCACTCAAGCCACCAAGGACCAGGTTTCTTAAATCTGAGGTGTCTAATTACCTCTGAGTTCAGTGAAAACTAAGCAAGTTTCTTAAATACCATTTAAAATCTGTCCTCAAGCTACTTGGTTGCTTCTCTGTCAAATGACAGTCATTGCTTGCCCTAAATGAGTAACATGAATAAATGCATCAGTCAGCCCCTCACTCCAGTGATGGAGGGCATGAGCAGCACACAGAGGGACAGCCAAACCCCACTGCATCTAAAAAATACAGAAAATATTAAGTACCATTTGCTGTGTCTGTACCAACATTTGTATAAACAGACAGTGCAGGCACACAGGCACCTCCCGATACATCAAACTGGCTTCTCCCACGCCTGGGGCAGGGGCTGGTGGACAAGAAGCTCAGCATGTCTTGGCAATGGCTCTGGATCCCTGAACCCCCCTGCCCTGGGCTGATCCCCCAGCGTGGGCAGCAGGGGAGGGGGGATTCTGCCCCTCTGCCCCCTCAGGTGAGACCCCACCTGCAGAGCTGCCCCCAGCCCTGGGCTCCCACAGCAGCAGGACGTGGAGCTGCTGGAGCCAGTCCAGAGGAGGCCCCGGAGATGCTCCCAGGGCTGGAGCCCCTCTGCTCTGGAGCCAGGCTGGGAGAGCTGGGGCTGTTCCCCTGCAGAAGAGAAGGCTCCAGGGAGAGCTCAGAGCCCCTGCCAGTGCCTCAAGGGGCTCCAGGAGAGCTGGAGAGGGACCGGGGACAAGGGATGGAGGGGCAGGACACAGGGAATGGCTTCCCAGTGCCAGAGGGCAGGGATAGGTGGGATACTGGGAAGAAATTCCTGTCTGTGAGCGTGGCGAGGCCCTGGCACAGGTTTCCCAGAGCAGCTGTGGCTACCCCATTCCTGGAAGTGTCCAAGGCCAGTTTGGATAGGGCTTGGAGCAACGTGGGATAGTGGAAGGTGTTCTTTCCAACTCAAACCTTTCTGTGATTTTATGGTTCTAAGTTATTTTGGCCCTTGAACCTAAAAATTGTTCTGTGATTGCTACAGGTCGTAGAGTATCTATAGACTTTGTGGATTATTCTGAATTATTTCTTCCTTCTTTTCCCTGGGTATGGTCTCCTTTTTTTCCAGTTACAAATCACAGTTGCTTCTCCTGAAGTCAGAAGTTGCAGCCCAAAAAATCTTGGAGTTCACTCGGCTTCTGCAGAGGATGTGGGCAGGATTCAGTCTTTAGCAAAGTTTTACCAAAGCCTAAATAAAATCAAACTCATAATTTTAGAAGAGTAGGGACAGCATCCATGGCAGGGGGGAGGAACAAGACCTGCTCTAAAGTGCCTTCCAACCCAAGCCATTCTGTGATTCTATGATTCTATCTCCAGGCATTTCCTATAGCCTTGCAAAGAATCCCATTTGTGGATGCTGAATTAACATGCAAAAAATTCTGCTATTCTGAGCATCAGCCCTTCGACTCCAGCACCTCCATTAAATGCATGCAAACCTTATGCAGCCGTGTGAAATAAAAATACCTACCAGCAGGTGTGCTGGTCTCACCTGCATGTGCAGGGTAGGATGGTGCCAAACAAGCTGTTGCACAGCCAGTGCCAAAGCAGGGCACTTTTTCTGCTCTCAAACCAGATTTCTGCTGGTCTATCAGCCCAGGCTCTGAGTTAGACACTGTCGTGGTTTTGCTAG
>WBMZ01003537.1:72849-92811 GCA_013400975.1 Atrichornis clamosus | reverse complement strand
CCGGCCCCGGCCCGGGCCCCGGCGGGAGGCGCGCAGCTCGGCGGCCGCCGGTGAGTGCGGGAACGGGGACACGGCGGGGGGGACACGGGCACGGACACGCGGCACCGGCCGTACACATCCACATCAGCCCCGGGCGGGATGCGCGCCGGGCACCCACGGACACCGCGGGCAGACACCGGGCGCCCGTGGACACCCAGCACCCACGGGCACCGGGCACCCACTGGCACCGGGCACCCCAGACAGGCACAGGGCACTCACGGGCACGGGGCACCCACGGACACCCAGCACCCACGGACAGGCACCGGGCACCCACAGGCACTGGGCACTCAGGAGCACCAGGCAGCCAGGGACATAAATCTGCTCCCACAGACGCCCAGACACGCACACGGACACATTCACATGCACATCCAGCTGTGCACAGATGTGCACACGCTCTGGTGTGCAAGCCCACACACGGGCACAGGCATCCTCACACAGCCAAAACCCGGGAACTGGGCGGAACTCCCCAAATCCCAGCACTTTTTGCAGTTCCCAAGGCTCCTGGCAGAGGGTTGGGGCAAGGAGTGGCCCCGCAGCGCATCCCCACGCAGGGTTTGATGTAGACACTCGAGAGAGGAGAAGTGGGTGGATATTATCCCGGTGGCTCTGGAGTCTGGGAGCAGGAGGGCCTGTGGGCACAAGGGGCTCAGCTTTGTGGCGTGGAGGGGTCAGCGATCGCAGCCGGACCCACGGCTCTCTCTCACCTCCAGGTGGGTTTGGATCCTTGTTCCTGAAATCAGGGAGATGTGTCTTGTGCAGGGTGAAGAGTGGGGGAGATGGGGAGTTTAAAAAGCGGGAGGCAAGAGTGATGCCAGCTGGGAATACAGCTGTGAACTTCATTTCTTGCAGGCTGAGTGGGACGTGGGTCTGTGGATCGGGAGGCAGGATTTGTACCTGCTGAATAACTTGGGCCATGCCTGGGAGCAGGGAGGACTTGGCAGCCCCCCGGACTCTGTCCCTCCCTCCCTCCCTCCATGCTGGCAGGGATTTTTCAAAGGAGCAGCAGGGAAGGTGCCAAATTCAGAAAGAGTTTGGTTCTGATTCCCTGGAAATCCCAGTGCATTTCTTTCCCCCCTCCTTCCTTTTCTCTTGGCTGCGAGGATTTGCAAGGTGCCTGCATCCCCGAGTGCCCCTCCACCCCACACCACTTCCCAGAGACAGGAATTCTCCCAGGAAATCCCCCTGAGCCCCTCACTCCCCCTCCTCCAGGCGAGCAAAGAGCTGCCATTAGAAATCCACTCTCTGTTTAAATTTAGATGCCTGCATTATCTTGAATTTGGATTTATTAATTATTTGCATCTGGTTCCTATCAAAAAAGTTGAGCAATGCAGATGTCCTGATTTCGGCATCAGCTTGGGGGAGAAAGCCCAAATTCGTGGCATTTCCATTGTCTCCTGAAACAATGGCCCATCAGAAGCAGCCGGAATTACGATCCCGATCCCATCGCCGTGCTCTGACATGAGTTTAGCGTCATCCAAGTTGCGTGAGCTCCTCACCATGGGTGACTGCGGCTCATTTCCCAGCCGTGGAGATTAGTCTAATTAGCAGAGCAAATCTGGGTAAGGCAAGCTCTGGTAATTAGTAATCAGTGGGATGTTTCCATGCACTTTCTTTGCCTGAGGGGTAGAGAGGAGTTTAGAGCATGGCCCCGTTTTTTGGGAGCAGGGCGGAGTTTGGAGAAGTCAAGGTGAATGGAGATGGAGCTGCTGGTGGCACTGGTGGCTCTCACTCCTCACATCCCATTTGCCCATCAGGACCTTCTCAGCTGGGGTCAGGCACAGGGTGGAAAGCAAAGGGACAGAACCGTGTGTCCCCAGACCACCCCAGCACCATCTTTCCCTGGATTGTATTCCAGGTGACCGTGGTGGCCTTGGTGGCTCCTGGCTGCTGTCTGGGATGTGTGCCCTGACTATGGAATGCTTCTCCACAGCCTGGCCAGGTGTGGAGGTGATGCCTCCGTCGGCAGGTGCCTGGTGGAGGTGGTTGTGTGTTGGCACATCCTGCATCCCTCCCATCCTTCACCTCGGAAAACCGAGGTCTCCGCTGCTGCGGAGAGAGGAACAAGGCACATTTCAAACCTTTGGGTGGTCACTCCCAGGGTCTTCTGTGCTGCAGCAAAGGTTAAAATCTATCACAGCTCCAGTGAGACCCCCAGTCCGGGACCAGAAGATGATTCCCACTGGGAAGAGGGATAATCCTTCTCATGCCGTGGTAATTAGCATTACTGGGCTTATGGGGAAGCTCCTGTGAGGGAACTTAATTAATTATGATTGATCAACGGGTGTCCCCAGCTAAGGCTGCAGCTGGAGACACAGGTTTTGTCACCACGTTGGGAACACGCTTGTGCCGGGGTCACACAGGGAGGTTTTATCCCTTGGGAATGAGCCCAGAGGAGGCTTTGCACATCCAGACTGGGAGCTGCTGGTGGGCGCTGAGATGATGACAGGGAGACCCCCAGAAAGACTCCCAGCAGCTTTTTCTCCTGTTCCCTCCCTCCAAAATCCTTTATGTGTAGCCAAGGGGGGGAATTTGAAATGAACTCAGCAAACTAGGAAAGGAGGAGGCGCCACGCAGGTGGGGACGTGGGGGCTCAGACCACCCTGAGCATCCGGGATGAGGGGTGCACCGTGCACCGGGATCACTGCTGCTCCCCTGCTGGCTTTGGCTTTGCTCTCCTCCAGCCAGGATGGGAGGTGGGATGGGGAAGGAGCCGGTGCCTGGGTGCTGCTCCTGCAGTCCCCTCCTGCCCCGTGCTGGGGGCGGCGTTGGAGGTTGGGCTGAAAGGGAGTTATTTTTAAGCATCACATCTCGGCACAGACTGTCATTCCCTTTCTCCGTACCTTCCCAGTGTGTGGGAGAGCTGGGGGGGGGGTCCAGCAGCTCAGCACAGCCTTGTACCCTAAAGGTCTTGACTGCCTGGGTCCCCTTTCCTTGTGGAGGGGGATTTGGGGTAGCTCAGCCCCCAAGAGCTTGGGGAGGCTTCCCAGGGCTTGAATGAGGTGGAGGGGGCTGTGCTGTGCTCGGTGCTTCGGGGTCTCGCCTGTCACCGTGGCCTTTAGACACTCTGCAGGCTTTGCCAGCTGATTCAGCAGCAGATTTCAAAATCAGTTTATTCCCCAGATCAGGAGAGCGGCTTTAAAGCCACAGTATTTTAGGAAAAGAAGAGGAAAACAGAGGTGCTTTCTGTTTGTTGACTGTTTCTTGGGTGTTCATTGCAGCCAGGGCTGCTCCTGTGCTGGCTCCCGGGGTGATGCCCTGCAGAGGACCCACAGGGTGGGATCCTGGGTGCAGGACGGGATCATTCCACAGGGTTGGGCAATGCTGTCTGGAATGGGGCAGAACAGCTATGGGAACACCTTCCCTGGGGAGATGCTGGATTTTAATTCCCTGCTGTGTGGTGGAGGCTGTCCTGCACCAAAGCCCTCTCCAGGTGTGAGCCAAGGAAAGTACAAAGCTCCTGGCAGGATAACTGGAAAAGGGGGATCAACCTGCAAGGGGAAGGCCCTCAGAGCTGCCTGCCCTTGGTGTTTTTCCATATGGCATTTTTGTAGCTCTCCAGCCCATCCCCGAGCTGGGTGGCACCTCCTGTGGCACAGCCCTGGGGGGCACTGCCAGGCTCCGGAGTGGCACTTCCAGACACCAGCACAGCCCCTCATCCCTCGTCCAGAGGGAGCTTTGGAGGCCGGTTCTGCTTTTTGATAGCCTTTGATGCTGCAAATTCAAGCTGACAGCGTGGTCATGGCAGGGGACAGAGCATCCCCAGGGATTGTGAGGACCTGTCTGCAAGAGGCACTCTTCCCAAATTCCACTTTACCCCCATCCCTCCGCTGCTGTTGGATGCATTGGGATTTAGTGTCAAATTTTAGGACCATCAGTCTGCGAAGGCGATGGGAGAGGATTGAGGTGGGAGGGTGGAGCCAGCAATGTGCCTTCTGTTGGGGGGGGCTTAGAGAAATATTTGGGTTTATTTTAATGCCAGGCTTATTGCAGGGATTGGGAGCTTAACCTGGCAGCAGAGCAGCGCTCATCCCACTCCGGAACAGCATTTGCAGTTCCATACCCTCATTCCATACTGTCATTCCTTCCCACTGGGAATTGAAACCTGAGAGCTGGTCCTGGTGAGCCACGGCCACCTCCAGGCTGGAGGGAGGTGGCCAGGAACCCCGAGCCACTGCCTGTCCCTACCACGGGGCTGGGCTGTGCCCCTGCCCCGGCAGCACCTCTGGGACCCCTGTTCCTGCACTCCAAGCTGTGTCCGACTCTGCTGCTCCAACCTGGAATTCATCCGTTCGCGGGAGTGCAGGAGTGGATGGCAGCACTGGGTTTTGTATTTTTTTTTTTTATTTTTTTTTTTTTTTTTTTTGAAAGGGCTTATGTAACCTTGGGGATTCTATTAATAAAAATAATGGTTTTGAACTCTGGGAACAGCCAGCCCCATCAATGAGCAAGGAAATGCTCCAAGTTCAGAACACGGCAGTGGGGAGATAAGGGACAGGCGCTCTGGGCAGGGATAGTGACCGTGGGCTGCAGAGGGGACAGAGGGAATTCCCTGCTTGGAGGCAGATCCTGCCAGCACTTCCATCCCTGTGTCCAGGGAAAAGGAGAGGAGGTGGGAAGGGGGTTGTTTCAGCCTCAGCGTGGTCTGGACCCTGTGGATTTGGGGTGGGCGAGCACCTCTCGTCCTCCTGCACCCATTCATAAGGACCCCAGCTCCCTGAGTTGAACCTCAGACTGCATCCAGTGCGAAAGTGTGAGAAGAAGAGCCTGGCACAGCCCAGGCAAACATCACCTGGATCCAAAGCATTGCCCTGGATGGGATCCAGGGGGTACTCGTGGTCCTCACAGGTGGGATTGGGGAGATACTCGTGGTCCCCCCCAGGCAGGACCCCTTGAGATGCTCCTTGTCCCCACAGGCAGGACCTGGGGGACGCCCGTGGTCCCCATGGGGTGATTGTGGTCCCCACAGGTGGGACCCCAGAGCTGCTCCTGGCCCCTGCGGACACTGGCCTTGGCTCCACGGGGAGGGTTAGAGGAGATAACAGCAGAACTGGGGTTGAAGAGGCACGGCTGAGGCTCAGGACAAAACCAGGAGGTGCTGGTGTGTGTTTAGTGTTACTGTGTTGTCATGAGCCTTGGGGGGTTCGTGTTCCCCCCTCAGTCTGTATCCAAGAGCTTTCTCTTGCAATGTAGGGAGCCTTTCTCTTTTTAATCCCTAAGTAGCCAGTAAGGCATTTAAAGGGTTTGCCACAAAAATTAAGAGGGGTTGAAGCTAAGATGACAATTAGAGAAAGTTGGGATATAACCTAAATCAGGGCATTTGGAAGCAAAAAACCCACAGTCTTTGGGATGCATTCGAGTGTCCAGTTGTTTCTGTTTTGTACCAAAATATTTAAAACCTCATTTTTCCATTCAGGGTGAACGCTGCTTTGGATTTATTGTGTTTCTCCCTTTGCCGTATGGGATTATCAACTTGTTTTCCAGAAAGCCTTAACATCCCCCTCAGCAGTGGCCTGAGGTTTGGGCTGGTTTGTTTGGGACTTAATTCTTTTTCCCCTTTAAATCTCCCTTATTCAAGTTGTCACAGCTTGACAGCCTTGTGCCAGGAACAAGCTGTCATCCTGGAACTCAGATCTTTAATTCCTTCCCTCTGATGCTAATAACACCTTAAGATGATTAAGACTGGGAAAAAAAAGATGTAGTATTTTTCTGCTGTTTAGATGCTGGTTGCTGGCTCTCAGCACTTCATTCATCTCGGGGAGTAAAACTGGAGTGATCACTCCTCTCCTCCTGGGGAAGTTCTCCTTGGATTTAGTGTCTGGGTTTGAATTGCTGAATATCCATGATTTTGTGTTGTCCAAATACTTTTCTTGACAGTTTAAGATGCAGCGGTGTGACAAGCCCCCTCCCACAGTATCCCTTGGCCAGAGGCCACCGTGCAGCTCTCCCCACTCGTGTCCCCTTCAGGATGTTCCTTTGGGAACAGCCTGGGCAGCATTCCCATGCTGGCAGTGCCAGGATCCACAGGAGAGGGCTCGGACACTCTGTCCTGCCCCAGCCCCATTGCCAGCCATGGCTGGGCACGCAGCCGCCACGCTGTGAGGACAGGGATTCCTGTCAGCATGAGCTTATTTATATTTTTTTAAAGATGTTTTTGGTCTGGGACGTGTTCAAGGCATGTTTCAGCTTCCCAGTGTCGTGGCGCTCCGCTTACCCCAGGCACAACAGTGCCAGCCCAGCTGATGCTTCCTGCTGGGCTGGTCACCAGCCGCTTTGGGCTGCAGCTTCCACACCTTTTTGCTCATCTAGGAAATAAGGTTCTGGATAAAATGACACACCGTGCACTGTAAACCCCTGTAAATCCCTGCATGTGGAGTTTTATGTTGGCGTGTGTGTGTGTAGGACCCTGGGGATGTGCTGAGGTCGTCAGGGGAAATAGGAGACAGTAGGAAATCAGTAAAAACACCTCTTTTGGCTTCAATTCTCCATGAGTTGGTGGGTCCTGTGGTCGGACAAGTGGCTCAATGGAATGTTAGTTTAGGTTTTTAGGTTGTGCTTGGATCATCTTCCCTCAGTGCTGTTGAGGCCCTGGGGGTGGCACCTTCTGCGGGTGTCACAGGACTGGGCTGACCAGGACAGGTCCCTTGGGCCCCGATGCCAGCGATGGCTCCTTGCCGGCTGTGGCACAGGGGGGTCCCGGCTGTCCTTGCTCGCTGCACAGCCCAGGGATTTAGAGGGATGAGTCTGGGGGTTTGGGAGCGTGGTCGGAAGGGGCTCCTCAGCCCTTGCCTGCTCCTGAGTGGGGCAAGAGAAGTGACTCAAGGACAGCAGGGAGCAATGGGGGAGAGCAAAGCTGCTGGTCCCTGACTGGTGTAACCTGCAGGCTTGCTGTCCTGTGTGCTCCCAGCGTCCCCTGCTCGTGGCATCCCTGTGCCCTCCATGTTCCCGGCATCCCTGTGTTCCCGGTGTCCGTGTGGTGCCCGTGCTCCAGGTATTCCCATGCTCCAGCATCCTGGGCACACAGAGGCCCAGTGACCCCTGCTGACCTTTTCCTCCTCCCACCCCACAGGAGGAGCGGCTGAGCCGGAGACGATGACTGCGGAGAGCGCCGAGTCCAACGGGCCCATGCGGGAGCCGGAGCCGGGGGGGCCTAAGGCGCCGGTGCCCCCCGTCCCACCGCGGCGCCGGGGCCGTCGGCTGCGGCGCAAGGCCCCGACGGAGCCCCCGCTGAAAGGGCAGCTCCGCATGCGCTCGCCAGCGGGAGCCTTCGTCATGGTGGGCATCTCGGTGGTCCTGGTGGGCATGACCATTGCTGTGGTGGGCTACTGGCCCCACCGGGGACACGTGGGCAGCGGGGCCAGCGCGGGCAACGCCAGCGTGGCGGGGAACATGAGGAGGGAGGTGGCGGCTGGGCGCCACATTCCCCACAGCGAGAAGCTGAAGCTGATCGGCCCCGTCATCATGGGCATCGGGCTCTTCATCTTCATCTGCGCCAACACGATGCTGTACGAGAACAGGGACATGGAGACCCGGCAACTGATGCAGAAGGGGCTCTACGGCCTCGCCGCGGGGCTGCCAGAGGGGACCGGCCCGGAGGACGGGCACTGCCAGCGCGGGGACAGCCAGCCCATCCCCAAGGCCAACGCCGAGTGTGTGGAGGGCTGTTACCAGGTGGACCTGTCCTGCCAGCCCTGCCCCGGGCCCGGCAGCAAGTGGTCCGACTGTTACGGCCCCAACCGGCTGCAGACCACGGCCGAGTTCCTGCAGCACCCGGCAGCTTCCCCCGCGGCCTCTCTGCAGAGCCTCCGCTCGGCCCAGGCCAACCTGAGCCTCCCGCGCCGTGCCGGAGCCGAGTCCCTCCTGTCCTCGGCCGTCGGGGCCCTGGCACTGCCCGTCATCAAGCTCAACAACTGTTTGCTGGACGCGGCGGCGCGGGAGGCTGGCCGGAGGGCAGAGAGGGGCCCTGCTGAGCATTCCCCTGATTCACCACGGCTCTCCCGGGCCCTGCTCTCCGTTGTTGCTGACAGCAGCGTGCCCTGCGGCCAGGGCGGTGGGGATGGCGGGGATGGTGTTGGTGTCGGCAGCCACGTTGTCATCGACATGGATGGCGGCTGTCCCGGCGCCGAGCCGCCTCCGGCGGGGCTCAGCCCTGATGCGCAGCTCCACACCCCAGGACACTCCAAATCCCTGGACCTCGGCCGGCCGGGGGTGCTGCCCGCGGGCTCCATCAAGGACCGTAAGAACCGGAGCTGGCCCCGGCTGGACCACGTCAGCCTGGTGGGCTACGCCAAACTGGAAAGTGCCGGCGAGTCCTCGGACCGGCGGCTGGAGCTCAGCAAGCCTCCGAGCCGGGGCGAGCCCCGGCCCAGCTCCTGGGTGGTGGGGATGGAGCAGGGCACACGGGTCTGATGTCCCCAGTGCCCTCGGGGACTGTGACATCCCCGTCCCTCATCCTGGCCCCCAGCACCCACCAGCGACCCCAAAACCTCACGTCCAGGAGAGGTTTGGGGGCGGTGTTTTTAAGCTGATGCCAGGAGGAAGGTCCTGACCCACTGTCCTGGGGGAGGACTCTCCTGGTGTGGGATGTCCTTCCCAGTGGATGCCCTTGGCCTTATAAGCCCTTCTCCTGGTGGCTTTTCCGGAGGAGTCCTCACTTTGAGACCCCACACAAATTGCGGGATGGGGACGTGGGGGCGGCTGAGGCCCCACCAGCCCCTCCAGCACTTTATTTCAGCAGAGTTGGGGTGGGGGGATGCTTTGGGGGGTACTGTCCCCTTGCCCAGCCTCAACCCACCGGAAAATTTGCTTGACCAGAGCACGTAAGCCCAATGGGGCTATTAAATATTATCTGGATGCCATGTGGTCCGGCCTCGCCTCCTCCTGTTGTCTGTGGGATGCTGGGGATGGGCAGTGCCTGCAGCAGCTGGTCCAGAGGGTCTGCGAGGCCTTGTGCCCCCTCCCAGGCTCCGCTGGAGAAGGGATGCTCCATAACCAGCTGCTCAGGATGAGGTGATAAGCTCAAGGTTTGAGGTTTTTATGGAGAGAAAGGATGCAAAAGGTGCCCAGGGAGCTGCAGGCAGTGATCGTGGTGCTGCTGCCCACCCAGGGTGCAGCAATTCCCAGAGCCTGCCTGTATTTATTTATATGAGTTTGTTTGTGCTGTTTTCTGGGGGGGGTGAAGGATGCAGGTAGTGAGAGGAGGGATGTGAAGGGCCAGAGAGGTGGGCGAGTGTCTGTGCTGGTTTTGCAGGCCCTATTTGGTGCCATGGTGTTACTCGGTGCCCTTTGGATACAAAACAGGAGCTGCCTGGGATGAGGCCAGAGAGGTGGTGTTGGCACTGGGGTGGTGGATTTGTGAATCCTCTTGGGCAGGAGGAGCCCCTGGATGCCAGGGGGATGGATTGGAGCAATGAGCCAAGGACAGCTCTGCTCTCCAGTGACTCAGGAGGCTTCAAAATGTGCCGTGGCAGCTTAGATGGGGTCTTTGCCTTTTGCCTTCCTAAAACCAGGGCCTGTCGGGATGGCTGAAATATGTTTTATCTGTATGAAATGTGTGGGGTTTTTTATTCCCGCCTCTGCTTCTCCCTCTCTCTGGTCTGTAGTAAGCAGAGTGTCAGACCTTGCAAACTTTGGGGACAACACCCTTCTCCAGATCAAAACATCTCAGCAGAATCATCTGGAAATTGCCTTTTCCCAAAAAGCCACCACCCACAGTGGGGCTTTTTCCTGCTTTACAAGGAAAAGCTGTCTCTGTTTCCAATGCCAGCCCTCCCAGAGAGGAGGGACAGGGAACAGAGTGCAGGGAACAGAGATGGGCTGCAGTTTGGGGCTGGTTGCATCCTGCAGGATTCGCTGGGAGCGATACCAGCACAAGCTCAGCTGTTTATTTGGCTGCTCAACCTCAACATTATTTAGGCACTGGTTCAATGCGATAAACAGCAACAAGAAAAAGTCACCATCAGGGTCTGCCCCGGAGCAACATCCCAGGGGAAGTGCCAGGAGGTTGTTCTTGTCTGAAAATAACTTTCTACTTGGGCTTAACCAGCTGCAGCCAGAGCTGATGCCAGACCCTGGGCCATGTTTTGGGGACCGGCAGCAAAAAACTGGAGCCCAAAATGCTGTGAGGAGCTGCACCACAAGCTACTGGGAGGCTCTGTTTTAGTTTTTCCCCTTCTTTTTCTGGCTGAGGCTCAGTCCGACCGTGGGAAGTGGCTGGATCACAGGGGAACCTGCCTGGACCATGTGCCCACTCCAGCATCATTCTCCTGCCCTACCCTCCTTCCCAGCTCAGCAGCATCCTCCAGGGAGGCATTTCTGAGTCACACAGGGATCGTTTCAAAATGCAAAGCTGCTTGATTAATTAATCTGGCAGGGTGAGAACACTTGTGCCTTCTCCAGGGCAAGCAGCATCTGTGCATTCCTCACCTTCAGCTCCGCTTGTGGACACCGTTTCTAGAGGATTTGTGGGATTTTAACAGTGCTGGTTTCCGCAGATGGATGCCGTGGATTCTGACCTCAGGATGTGCTGGGAATAAACCGGTCAGGGATGGAGCTGGATCAGAAACAGAAATTAAAAGAGAAAGTAAAAATATACACCCTGGGTGGATCCCTCCGTGGACTGCTTGGCTGTGGAGCTGTGAAGTGGAACAATCCTGGAAGCCCTGGGGATCTCACACTGTGCAGTCTGTGAAGGGCAGTGCTTGGTGGTGCCTTCTTGTCCTGCTCGGGAACAGGCTGAATCCATTACGGATTAAATATCCAGCTGTTGTCACCCCCCTGGCGTATCCCACCCCAGGAGGTGCCCGCTGCAGGAGGAGATTCCTGCCAACAGAAGGGGGATTTCATCAAAAACACCAGCAAAGAGAATTGTCCTCAACGCCAACACGTCCAGGCTGACCAGGACTGACCCCAGGGGTCCCTCGGACCAGAGGGCGGAGGTTGGAGAGGCCAAGGGCCCCACTAATTGCAGTGACCTCCTGCCATCAAGGGACCTCTCGGCTGGTGCGTGGCTACAAAACAGCTTATTTTGGGCCAAAGGTGGATAAAATGTGGAAAATGGGCTGGGGGGAATCACCGCCACAGGCTGTGTGTGGGAGAGGAGCTCTGGGGAGGTGTAGGTGCTCTGCAGGAGGGTCTCCCGTGCCCTGGGCCACCCCAGTAGTGCCAGTGGGGCTCCAGATGTGCTGCTGGGACACCTCTGTCCTGAGGGAGGGTGTTCAGGTTGCAGGGGGGGTTCATAACCCCCCAGACCTTCCAACACCTTGTTATGGGCACCTACAAGGACCTGCAGCCAAGGACTCGAGCGGGGCAGGATCGGTGCCGGCCCAAGAAACGTCCTGAAAAGGGGCAAAAAGGGGGCACAGAGAGAAGGATTGGAACAGCCGCTCCAAAACCAGCAGCTTCCGATGGCAAAGGATCCAGACCCAAACCTGGGAGCACAACAACCATATCTGAGGGTGATCGTTCTAATCCACCCCTGATGCTGCTCAGCCCTTGGCTGCTCTGCAGCCCTCTCTCCTCCTCCTCCTCCTCTCCCCGCAGTGAGAGGGGTCACAGCCACGAATCTGCTTGGCCGGAGAGCCCTTCCTTAAGATTTAAGGTCTGTGGGAAGGCAAGGGCTCTGTTCCCAGCGTGCACTTGCAATACAGCCAGGAGGGAGTGATCCCTGCATAAATCTCCTGCCGAGGTGTCGGGAAGATGAAGCGTCGGGGACAGTGTGACCGGTGCCGGGTGACAGCACGGCTTTGGCCCCTCATGGGTAAAGATGGGCGGGGTGATGGGTGTGGGGCTGCTCCCCGGGGCTGTAACCTTTGGGCAGGGAGCTGCTTTTTGTTGCTTTATTGAAAAACAAGGCAGCAATACGGTACAAAATGCCTCTCTGCATTAATGAGCCAGCACTGAGCCGAAGGCACCCATCCCATCCTGGTGCTTCCCAGTACCCGAGGGAGCTGGGATGGGGCTGGAGCTAGGGTGGCTTTGGGCACAGTTGCTTGATTTATTTTTTTTTTTTCTTTATTTTCTGCGGGCTTGGGGATGTCCTGCACAGGCTCCCTGACCCCCCAGGCTCTGCCCATTAATCCTGCTACAGAAATGGGCTCAGCAACGTGGGATGGATCCCCGTGGGGCTGGTCCTGGGTGGGATGGGATGAGCTGAGCTCCAAAGCCAGAGCCCCCCAGGTGTTACCAGCGTCCGTGTGGGGCTCCTGACAGCCGAGCACTGTCACAGGGCTGGAGCCCAAATCTCCAGGGCTTGGCTTGCAGCCCATCAGGAACCACTGCCCGTGCTGGGGGCAAAAAGGGGGAAGCAAAGGATGCCCACGTACCACAGGAGTCCTGCAGTGGTGCTTCCCTGGGGGGCTGGGGATGGAGCAGGGATGACCCCAAGGCCACCAACCCAGCTGCTGCGCGACCTGAGGCCACTCCCCTCCTCTGACTTTGACTTTTCCTTTGTGCCTCAGTTTCCCCAGTGATGGGGCTGGGGGCTGAGCTCAGCATGTGCTGCCTGGCCCATTGCAAACGTAATTCCTCCCTGTCAATCTTTCAACCCTATTTATCCCAGACCCTGGGATGAACCCCCCTGGGCTCTCCCAGCTGGAAGTGACGGAGTCGTCCTGCTGCTGCCTGGCTCCCGCAGCAATTCCCCCTGGAGCCCTGGGAGCAGCCCCGACCCACCAGGAACACCACTGGCTGCTGAGCCCCTGAAACAGGAGGAACGGCCTAAAAATAGCCTGGGCTGGAACAAGCTGGAGTTTGAATGGGAACTTTCTCCTCCCAGTGTGATGGCTGCTCCTCCGGGTTGGAGTCTGGAGAGCAGACATGAGGAAGGACCAGGGATGGGTGATGAAGGGAAGCTGCTTTTGTGGCTTCTTCCCAAAGGATGGGACCTCCAAGACAGTCATTCCCTGTCTGGGAATGTCCCCCCTGGGGGCTGGAGCTGGTGTGGGGCCACCCAGGAGCCTGGACTCGGCCCTCTGAGAGCTGCTGCCTCCTGCATGGCCAGGACAAGGGGGTGGGATTTGGGATTTATTTATTTGCATCTGGATTGCCATGGTGCTTGTTTCCCTAATATTTTCCTTTGCTTGTAGCCAGGCAAAACACCACAGGCAACAGTACCACAACCCCTTCCCCTGCTCCAGCTGTGAGGGGGATGAAGGCACCCTGGGCTTGGGACACGTACTCAGAGGGGCTGAAATGGGGGGGATTTAAGGAAAAGCCTTTCCAGTCTCCTGGGACGGCCCCAGGGTTCGGTGGCTGAGCATCGAGGTGGGTGATTGCTGTCCCTGCGCGGGGGAAATGAGCTGGGGACCCTCTTCCCCTGGGCATTTCCCATGGAGCTCCAGTGTCCCCTGCGCTGGGGTGTCCCTTCCCTGGCGATGGCAACGCTCCTGCCCAGCAAAACGTCGTGGCTTGGGTGCATGGGCCCTGTAGGGCCAGGCCCCTGGTGCCACCCGTGTCCCTGCAGCGTCTCCAGGACAGGGACATGCTGGGAGACCCTTGGGGACCATCGTCAGCCCGGTGGCCCCTTCCCACGGGGGTCCAAGGCTGATGATGGTGTTTCTGCCAGGACACTGGTGCAGTCCAGCATGCTCCCAGTACTGCTGTGGGAGCTGGGAGCTGTGGGACGGGCTGGGACCCACAGAAGCCTGGCAGAGCTTGGAGCTGCTCCCTGGGTGATGCTAAATAGTGTCAGGAGTGGGGGCAGGTGATGTCTTGGCCACTGAGCGGGGGACTGACACCCCAAAATGCAGCCGAGCAGAGGGACAAAGTAATTTCTTGGTTGATTGTCCCTAAATATGATGTTTTTGGGGTTGTGGGTCATGCCCAGCTGTGACCCATCACATCAGTGAGTTGTCTGGAAGTTCTGGGACCTCCACAAGCCCCAGCCCCCAGGACAGGGCAGGTTTTGGTGTGACCCTGCTGGGGCTGGGGAGGGCAGGAGCCCGGGAATGTCCCGGGAGATAACGGGACACGGCTCTGCTGCAGAGCTGTGACACTTACGGGAAAGCAGCTCCAGTGGTGCCAGTTTCCCAACTCTCCAGGGTCATTTTCTGAGGCTCCTTTGTCATTTTGGCTCTACAGGATGTTGATTTAATACTTGGAAGCGAACTGGCTCGGGGCAGAGTGGAAGAGGTGATGGCTGTGTCTGGAGCAAGGGGTGTTCACTTTAGCATGGCACGCCTTGTGCCACCCTTCCCTTTCTGCCTGTTGGGGAAACTGAGGCACAGGGCGGTGCCACAGCCAGCCCCAGGGCTGCCCCTGCCCCCAGGGCTGCTCTTCCCAGCCAAGTCCCAGTCCCCAGCTGCCCTAACTGGGCCAACTGGCTCTTGTTCTCTGTCGGGCCAGCAGCCAAGATGCCCTGTCAGCTTTTTGCTCTGTATTTCTGTCCCTCCTAAAGCTGCTGCAGCCAGAAAAATAATGAGATGGCACCAAAAAAATAGATGGCTTTGACATTTCCCCCCCAGCTGCAGTTCAATCACACTCACTCGGGGTTGGGCAGCAGCTGCTGAGCACAAACCTGCCCTGGGCTCGTCACAAATTCTGCAGCTCAAAGGGAAGTTTTATATCAAGTGATACTTCTTTGGGGCAAACTTGGACTCTGGGAATCCCTTTTGGGGGCTTTGGTCCCACACAGAACTGCTTAAAGGGTCTGAAGGAACCAAGAGCCCCGGAAAATGCTGGCCTAGGGCTGGGAGAGCTCTGGCACCACCACGGCTGCGTCTGGGGGGTGATGGGGCTCTTTTAGACTGGAAAAAACAAATTACCACAAAGCCAGGCTGAGGAGGTAGACCTGGGAGAAGGGGAGAAGAAGGAAAAGAGAATTCAGGGCCAGGGAGAGAATTTTGTTTGAAAATTTATTGAAAAATGCAATACAAGAAGCAATACTGAACACTTAGGTCTGTCTAAATGCTACGGCCACTTTCCCTTTGATTCACTATGAAAATCCAAAATAACAGCTCCCATCACTAGTTGATCTAGAAAGTTTTGCCAACTTTAAAAGTTCCTATTTTTATAAAGAGTGTAAACGCCTAGCCTAGACAATTCACAATTGCCTTAAAAAAATTTTACAAAGCTCCTTCATCTTCTCAACTAAATTATTTATTTTTATGTTTTTTTACAAGTTTAATCTCTAAGGCTGGGACACTACCACCTCTTAAGGTAATTATACAATTAGGAAAATCAGCAAACCACAGTTTATTAAAACCAGAAATCAGTCAGTCCTTTCCTAATCCATCTCTGTTGATCAGGGATTGCTATCGGACAAGTGGAGCTGCCATTCCAGTTTAATGGAGGAGAACAGGAGCTCCTTGCCTTCCTTTCTATAAAAACATTCATTCATATATAAATAGCTTCCATATAATGTATATTATACAATCAAGACAGTCTCTGGGTGAATTGGTGGAGTGGGAAGAGCTGGGAACATTCATATAAATAGACCTTACTTAGCTGGTTTGTCCCTAGAGCTGACACAGCACGCTCCGAGTCAAGGATCTTAAATCCCAACAGAGGTGGAAGGGGTGTGGGCAGCCCCACCACGACCCTGGAGGAGGGTGGGAGAAGCTTCTTCTGCTCTTAACTTTTGTCTTCTTCCCAGGCTCCTGTCCAGCTCCTGGGCTCCAGCACCGTGTCAGCAGCAGGGGGCTGGAAACCCCCGGAGTCAGACAGCAGGTGATGGCAAAGGGCACACGAGGCCGTGACTTGTTTAAAACACTCCAGGAGAAGCAAGAACTCAGCAGGGGGAAGCGTGAGAATGGACAACCTGGAAACAGCCACCGAAAATCCAGGGAAAAAAATTAAAATAGGGTTACTCTAGTCGATGAGCCCTTTAATAAAAAGGATGTCGCAGCCGTGGTGAGCGCATCCTTTTGGAAAGGAACCACCTCTCCTGCCAGCAGGCTTCTCACCCCAGAAATCCCCTGCTTGGGGTGTTTTGTCCCGCTCGTTGTGCTCAGGGCACGGGACATCCCAAGGGAACACCCAGGGACCATGTTCCCCTAAATTCTCCTGACAGCCAAGTGCCTAAGTGCTACGGACAGACTTGATCCATCACGCTGGCTCTGCCTCGTAAAGCCCAGAAATCCTCTCAGCCACTACTCCACGTGCCCCTTTGCTCCTCAGGTGGCTGCTGCAGGTGAGAAGGAAGGACTGAGTGGCAAAAAGCTGAATTCCCAGAAAAAGGACAGTGCCAGAGGGTGCTCAGCACAATGGGTGTTTAAGGCAAGCGTTACCCAACTAAGTTGAGGACAGTGGGGACACAGACCCGTTCCAGGGTCTGCGTGGCAGAACAGTAAGGAAAGGGCTGTTCAGACATGGATAGGAAGACTCAATCTCTACACTACAGCTGTGGGGCCGAGGATGCCCTAAATCCCCAGAGCAGGATGCCCTGTGGAAGGCAGAGCATCCTCCCAGAGCAACCCAGAGGCAGCTGCCGGCTGGAGGCTGAGCAGGACCCAGGGCCAGCAAGACTCAAAGAAAGCCAAAATCCAGCAGCTCCTGCGGAGTCTCCAATCAATACTGACAGCTTAATTAAAATTGCACCTGAAGCTGAGAAGCTGCACCAGCCCTGCTGCAGTTCCAGGGCTGTTTGCAGCTACACAGCAGAGTCGTTGCAACCTGAGCTAAATCCAGTGACTTCTAAAACACATTATTCAAACTTAAAACTGGAGAGAGTTCTTTATTGCCATATTCTTCCCATCCTTGCCTGAGGAGCAGAGCACTCCCTGCCCTCAGCTACCACTGTGCCACACACTAAATTTATACATTAAAAAAAAAGAAAATAAAATTACAACCTCAAAGTGGACTTAAGTGTTCACCAATGTCTGGGCTCCTTACAAAGCTTGGTTTGTTTTTTGCTTCTTGAATTTAAATGCTGGAAGGACAAACCAGGGCATGATAAGAACATTCCCAAGCTCAGGAAGCAGCAGTGGGAACTTGGCCCCTGGGCTGGGGAGGGAAGCACACCGTCCCCTTTTTGGGTCACCCCCTCGGTGCTGGAGATGACCCCGGGGGTCTGTAAGCCCAGCCTAAAGATGCAGACACCCACCCTGGTATTTCGTTCCAGCAAGAGGGTCATGAAGCCAAATCCAGACCCTCAGACCAGCATGGAAGAGGGAATGTCAGCACTTGCCATGTGGTTTGGATCTATCACGACCAGCAACACCTGACACCTCCTTCAATTCCTTGATCAGCCTCTCCAAATGCAGCTTGCAGGCCTAAGAAGTATCGTCTAAAGGAGTTTAAATGATAGTAGGATACAAGCTCTGGGAGATGGGTAACGTGTTCAGCTTTAAATAGCACTGTGAGGGGAGGAGAAAAACCCAACCCATGACTTACAAAAAAAAACCTCCCTAATTTAAAAATCATGAACACAAACAAGTGAAAAACTATGACACTGAAAAAACTCAGTTCCTGTGAATGCTGCACAAGCCTACCTTAATAGCATCCTGAGTTCAAACACCTTAAACACACACTTCTAAGGGCTTTTTAATTTAATGGCATCTAGAGAACACAAACAGGTGGGGAGCACTCAGCAGAGACACACGGGAGGAAGGCGAGATGCTATCACAGTCCTCTTAAAGCTCTAAAATTCACAGTATAAGATACTCGAAGCAACTTCCAGTATTCCTTAAATCTAGTCAACTATTCAGATGTGTGCATAGGCTACACCACAAAACCCTACTGTGATCACACGCCGGGGCTGGGACCCAGCGGGGAGGGGAGCTCGGAGCAGCCCCGGGGGCGCGGCGGGGGCTGGAGCTCCCCAGAGCTACAGGAATAATCCAGAGGCAATCAGAAATGCTGCAGGGAAGGTGTGACTCTCTAAACTGGCTCTCCTGGCAGAAGGACCCGTGGCTTTGTGAAGGCGCGTAGGGATCCCGCCCTGGGAATACGTGTGGATGCAGCTCCGTCAGCCCTGGAGAGGCAGAGGGAACACGGGGAGTTAAAACAGGGAGCCCCGGAGCCCTGCGAGGTGTGGGGGGATCTGTGTCTGAAAGAGGCTCTGCGTGAGAGGGAATGCAAAATTGAAAACCTGTAAAAAATATTCAGTACAGTTAGAAATATGGCATGTTTCCGTCACAATAGATAGATATATATATATAAAAAAAAAAAAAACCAACAACAAAACAAAACCCTATATCCAATAGGATCCAGTGGAGTCTGGAAAAATCCCAAGTAAAATGTCAAAGCGCAACTCTTAACAAATGATATGAATGTCTCTGAGTGTCAAGTCTGAAATCCGAGGTCTTTGTGCTCCAGATAGTTTCTTGGTAGTTTTGCTGGGTTTCTTTTTTCCTGGTGTTGTGGCTGGCAGAAACTCTTCCTAGGAAGAGAGGAACAGGGTAAGTTACAGCTACCAACAGCAGCTTGCTGCAAGAGCCTTGAATCTGGTTCCCTGACGTGGATGGAGAACTGAATTCAGGTGAGTTACCACCAGTGGCAGGTGGGAAGTGCCTCAAGGGGCTCCAGGAGAGCTGGAGAGGGACCTGGGACAAGGGCCTGCAGGGCCAGGACAAGAGGGAATGGCTTCCCACTGCCAGAGGGCAGGGTTCGATGGGATATTGGGAAGGAATTGTTCCCTGTGAGGGTGGGGAGGCCCTGGCACAGGGTGCCCAGAGCAGCTGTGGCTGCCCCTGGATCCCTGGACGTGTCCTAGGCCAGGCTGGACGGGGCTTGGAGCAGCCTGGGATAGTGGGAGGTGTCCCTGCCCATGGCAGGGGCTGGAATGGGATGGGCTTTAACCTCCCTTTCAACCCAAACCATTCCAGAATTCTGGAGTGGGGTGCGATGGGCTTTACAGCACAGGCAGTGCTCCTGGATTCCTTGAGCAGCTCTTTCCCAAACTCATGAGAACTGCAGAAAAGGGAATTTCCAGGCAAGCCTGGGGTCCAGCTCGGGGGTTACAGGGCACTGACATGGGCAGGGGTCTATGTGGCACCTACAGCCCCGTGTGCTCCCAGCACATGGCAGCTCTTTGGGAAGGCAAAGCAGCCCCATGGCAGGAGGTGTGTCGCTTTTAACCCTTCGTGGCTCATTTCCACCGCAACAGTCTGCCTGTGACTGTCTCTTCAGCCTGCACGGATCCGCCGGGAGCAGCCGGAGCAGGACGTGGCAGTGAACAGCGATCACTTCAGCTCTGAGTGCATTCACCCCCAGCTGGTGTGCGCAGAGCCCACCCCGCCCCACTCACACAGCCCGGCTACTCCTCGGCGATCTCGGTCTCCTGGTGCACAACCACCTTGGTCACCGACATGTCCGGGTGCTGCTCCTTGGCCGCCTTGATCGCCTGTGCCAGGACCTGCGGGACAGACAGCACGGGGCACAGCATGTCAGAGAGTGTCAGAGCGTGTCACAGCACGGGGCACAGCGTGGCAGAGCGTGTCACAGCGTGTCAGAGCGTGTCAGAGTGTCACAGCACAGGGCACAGCATGTCAGAGTGTGTCAGAGCGTGTCACAGTGTCACAGCCCGGGGCACAGCACGTCAGAGTGTGTCACAGCCTGCCAGAGTTTGTCAGAGAGTCACCGCGTGTCAGAGTGTCACAGCGCGGCGCAGAGCATGTCAGAGAGTGTCAGAGCGTGTCACAGCACGGGGCACAGCGTGGCAGAGCGTGTCACAGCGTGTCAGAGCGTGTCAGAGTGTCACAGCACAGGGCACAGCATGTCAGAGTGTGTCAGAGCGTGTCACAGTGTCACAGCCCGGGGCACAGCACGTCAGAGTGTGTCACAGCCTGCCAGAGTTTGTCAGAGAGTCACCGCGTGTCAGAGTGTCACAGCGCGGCGCAGAGCATGTCAGAGAGTGTCAGAGCGTGTCACAGCACGGGGCACAGCGTCTCAGAGAGTGACACCGCGTGTCACAGCGTGTCACAGCGCGGGGCACAGCATGTCAGAGAGCGTCACAGCGTGTGAGAGTGTCACAGCGTGTCACAGCCC
>WBMZ01003537.1:0-72746 GCA_013400975.1 Atrichornis clamosus | reverse complement strand
ACAGAGCGGGGCACAGCGTGTCAGAGTGTGTCACAGCGTGTCACAGCGTGTCAGAGTGTCACAGCGTGTCACAGCGTGTCACAGCGTGTCAGAGTGTCACAGCACATCAGTGTCACAGCGTGTAACAGCACGTCAGAGCATGTCACAGCGTGTGACAGCATGGCACTGCATGTCACAGCGTGTCACAGCGTGTCACTGCATGTCAGAGTGTGTCACAGTGTGTCACAGCATGTCACAGCGTGTCACAGCGTGTCACTGCATGTCAGAGTGTGTCACAGCGTGTCACAGCATGTCACAGCGTGTCACTGCATGTCACTGCATGTCAGAGTGTGTCACAGCGTGTCACAGTCTGTCAGAGTTTGTGTCAGAGCACGGCACCCCTGTCCCTAAGGCTACAAGAACCTGCTTCTAACTCTGGGGTGTAAAAAGAAAAGTGGACCCACTCTGTAGAATCACAGAATATCCCAAGTTGGAAGGAACCCACAAGGATCATCAGATTCAGCTCCTGGCCCTGCACAGACCCCCCAACAACCCCACCCTGTGCATCCCTGGGAGCGTTGTCCAAAGGCTCCTGGAGCTCTGGCAGCCTCGGGGCCGTGCCCATTCCCTGGGGAGCCTGGTCAGTGCCCAGCCCCCTCTGGGGGAAGAACCTTTTCCTGCTCTCCAGCCTGACCCTGCCCTGGCACAGCTCCAGCCGTTCCCTGGCTCCCGTCCCTGTCCCAGGGAGCAGAGATGGGAGCTGCCCCTCGGGAGGAGCTGCAGACCCCTGAGCTCTGCCCTCAGCCTGCTCTGCCCCAGCTGGACACTCCCAGTGCCCTCAGCTGCTCCTCCTGGGGCTCCTTCCTCTGTCCACAGCCTCCTTTGGACACTCTCTAATTGCTTTAGGTCTTGAATTGTGGTGCTCAAAACCGCCCCCAGGTCTTCAACCACACACTTTGGTGACTTTTGGTGCAATTTCATTATTTCTGAAAGGAAAAGCTCTGTTTGAAGAACATCCCCCACCTCTCCACTGCCCCATGGAAGAAGATGGATGAGAGGAATTAAGCAAACCCTGTTTATTCTTCCAGCCAGTGTGATGGGCACATTTCAGACATCTCAGACATTTTCTGCTGGAATTAATAAACTAGATCTTGTCATAAGAATATTCTCCACCCCCACGATACTTGCACCTAAATTTAAATCCAAAGTATAATTCTCTGATGACAAAATCATCACTTCCAACACACGCAAGAGGCCAATGAGGCTGAGTCATCAGAAGGGTTTCATATAAAGCCAATGAGATTTAATGCAGGTACTGAGTGCTCTGAAATGACTTCTGGCACTACACAGCAGCAATAGTGCTTCAAAGTTATGGCAAAATGTATGCAGATCAGCCAGATGTCAAGGAACGCTTTTATTTCTCATTTTTACGGATTTAAAAAAAAAAGTTACAACTGCCCAAAACACTGCTGCCAACACCAGTTTCAGAATAGAATTCAGCTTTGCTGGCTCAGCTGCATAATGTCAAAAAGGAGTTTAATACTGGTACAGAGTCAAGGAATGGTTTGAGTGGGAAGGGACATTAAAGCCCATCCAGTCCCACCCCCTGCCATGGACAGCAACACCTTCCACTATCCACAAGCCCTGTCCAACCTGGCCCTGAACGTTTCCAGGGATGGGGCAGCCATACCTTATAAAAATACCAATTTTGAAGTTTTATTTCTACCCCAGTAAAATTTCTTGGTCATTTTTTTTGCTCTGGGAAGCTCTTTCGGATCACATCCACACTCCTACCTGGTCATGGTCTACATCTGCATCTCCTGTGATGACAATCCTCTTCTCAATCCGTGTCTCTGAAATGCCACCTTTTACAGTCTAGAACAGAAGGAAAAGCTGCTGTTAGTGTAGAAATGCAGAGGAGTTTGAGCTTACTGGGGCTGCCTGTCTAAAGACAGTATCCAGAAATAGTGTCACCACACAGTGCTGTTGTGCCACGGCATCAGAGTCACGGGGGAAGCTGCCGCTGCTCAAGGAGAAACTGTCAAATAGTCATTTTTTACAGCTGAGCCAGGGAAGAGCTTTTCCTCACAGCACAGCTCTTCCTCCTGTCCCACAGGACAGTCAGAGTCCATGTCCAGACTGTGCTGCCGTGAACGCACAACCCACAGATTTAACACAGGCAAACCTGAGCCCCTCGTGCTTTGCTCCGGGTACTAATCACGTATTTGACAGGAATCTTCACAAGTTTTTTTTTTCTATCATTCATCCCTGCCCGCCTCTCCACCAGGCTGTTGTTGGGAGTTGTTGTTTTGTGGTGTCCCTGCTGTTACCTTGGTGATCTGGGTGGTGGTGGTGCTGCTGGTGGTTTCCGAAGTGATGGTCTGGGCAGTCAGGAGGATGCCAGGGTCCAGATCCCCATTGCCACCGTCTGTCTGTGGGACACAAGAACAGGCCCTGAGCCCCTGAGCAGTGGGGACGGCAGCAGGGGCTCCACGTCCCAGAGCAGGACACAGCCCGAGGACAGAAGCTCCACGAGGACAGTGTGACACAGCAAGTCAGCCCGGGCCTGGGTGCAGAAGGGCTGGGTGGATCTCCGAAAGCTACGAGTCCCTAGAATTTTGGGCAACAGACCCACAGAATCCTGCAGGGAGGACCTGTGACACCCCTCAGACCAGGAGGGCTGGGATGTACCCAAATCTGGGCACGCTGCTGGTCCTGCAGTCCTGGTCACACCCTCCATGCCTGAACCATGATGGGAGACCAGTGCAGACACCAATCCTGGATTCCACCTGCGTCCAGGGAAATCCACAAAGCCAAGAGCACAGCCTGATTCAGAAGGCACTTGTCACCCTTCCTCCCTCCTGACAACATCCCTCACTTGTACATCCCCCCTTGCACATCCCTCACTTCATGCTCTGCAGAAGCCATGAACACCCAGACATTTGCTGAGCCAGGAACAACTTTTGGAGCTGGTTCTTGGATCTCATCCTGCCCAACTCGACTGCTCAAGGTCTGCCAAAAATCCTAAACTAAGTCATCCTGCCCAGCTCATCCTGGCTGTGCTGTCCATGTCCCCACAGTGCAGCGTTCTCTGCTTGGCAGTGGGACAATATCTGGAATTACCACAAGGTGGGACCATTTTCCACAGTCTGGAAGAAATCTCATGGCACATTACATCCTGGTGCATGCAGAGCCGACTGATCCCAGCCCTGGAGATCACTTTTCACTTCCCAGTTAGAGCAAAACTCCTCTCTTCATCTGCACACTCTCTGAAGGCCAGGGCAATGCTCACCACCACTGTCTGAACAACCCCTCTGCTCCTGCCACCAGGGAAGATGCTCAGCAGCCACGGGATTCCTTAGGAATCCCAAATTATTACAGTCATGGTCGATGGGATTCCTGCCCCCAAAAAGACATCCCACAGTCGCTTCCCTCCAACAGCACAGCACAGGCTGCTGCCAACAACCACAGAGACAGCAAAGCCAAGCTGATACAGGCTCCAAAATCTCAAATACACAAAAAAAGGCTTGGAGATGTGGAGGTGTTCAGCATGGAGAAGAGAAGGATCTGGGGAGACCTTAGAGCCCCTTCCAGTGTCTAAAGGAGCTCTAAGAGAGCTGGAGAGGGACTTTGGACAAGGGAGGAGGGACAGGACAATGGGGAATGGCTTCCCACTGCCAGAGGGCAGGGATAGATGGGATACTGGGAAGAAACTCCCCCCTCTAAGGATGGTGAGGCTAGGCT
Source organism: Atrichornis clamosus (assembly GCA_013400975.1). Lineage (NCBI taxonomy): Eukaryota > Metazoa > Chordata > Aves > Passeriformes > Menuridae > Atrichornis > Atrichornis clamosus. Next base: position 69,023 of record WBMZ01003537.1, on the reverse strand, counting down.
GGAAGGGGATTGGGGCAACCTGGTCTAGTGGAAGGTGTTCCTGCCCATGACAGGGACTGGAACTGGATGAAATTTAAGGTCCCTTCCATCCCAAACCATCCTCTGATTCTGTAATAAAACCTCTTTTAGACTGAGGATTCATTTTAACCTCAGCAATGAATTCAAGCTGCACTTGCTGATATTGCTCCACTAACACTTCTAGTTTACAATCACCACATACCCACCCTGTTTGCATTTTATACAAAACACCTGGTGTTCAACAAGCATTTTGGTTTTGAAACCTAAAGGATAATAAAATAATTTATAAAACAAATTCTGAAGAGGCATAAACATCAAGGGGAGCTGGAAAACAAAACAAGGCATTTCCTGCAGAAAAAAGACCAACTCAGGTTAACTTCATACAGACAAATCACATCCTGAAGTCACCAGTGACTGAAGCTAAATTCTGTTTGCATGCACATCTTGAAAAAATAATTACTCTTTGGTGATAGCAAAAGCACTGCTCTTCTAAAAATGGCAGATGCACCTGGAAATAGTGTCCACAGCAACAGTTAATGCCTGTGCTGCACCTCGGATGTGCGGAGAAAGACAAGCGCTGCTGTGTCATCCTGAGGATTCCGAAACAGAACATTTACCTGAGTATAATTTACCCCCTGGAAAATTAATCAGAACACACCTTACCTGTGCAGCTTCGTAGGTGATGGTCTTCGTTTCTGTGTGGACAATGGGGACTTCTTTTGTGGGAATTTCGCTTTTGACGGCGCTGGACACGTCGGAGATGGTGACAGTCTGTGTCTTCACTAGTGGGGGCTGTGAGACAGGGTGAAAAACATCCTGTAAGCACCCACTTCCCACCTCCACATCCTGACCGGGCTGCTGGCAAGTGTTCTGACACTGATCTGATAAAAGCACTGTGGGAACCAAGGTCAGCCTGGGAATCTTTGGGTTTATGTCTCTGGAATGACACAGTGCTCCGAGGGCAGAGATCGGGTGTGAGGATCAGACAGGCAGCAAAATCCTCCAGCCCTTCCCCACACCGTGGCCTCTGGGCAGCCCAGATCAGGCACCGAGGGTTTAACGGGCGTGTCACAGCACCACAGAGACAGTGTCTCCACTGATTCTTAACTTTCTAATTACCAGAAGCTCACTGCCAACTGTCAGAAGATGACACTCAGATGATGCCAGTGTCAGGATCAACACCAACCCTGGGCACACAAAGACTTGATCACAGCTGAGCAGCTTTATCCTGACCTCAAGTGCAACTCTGCGTCATTAAAAATCCTCATCAGATCTTTAACTTTTATTAAATCAATGTCAGATAAAACAGAAAGAAAAATAAGGGTGGGGGGAAGAGAAATCAGTTGTTCCACCACCTGATGATTATCCAGAAGAAGACAGAGTTAGTTCAGAGCCAGTGCTTTCCCAGAGGGCTCGACCTCTGCCACCATCCCCAACCCTGCCAGACGCCACCGTGATCGTTAGGGGGGAAATGGGCATCTATTGGACCAAAAGCAACATCAACACTGGAGCAGGCAAAAATCCCTCCCACGGTGGGGAGCACGAAGAGGACCTTGGAACACACTGGAAAGTGCCTTTCAATTTGCTCTGCTGCACTGAGGCTATGCTGCCAGTCCAGCTGGAGTCAGCAAAATCCTTGAGGAACTAAAATAACACGGGTTTGGAGCCTAAATATTGCTTTTTAGTGGGGATGCCACAGGATGCTTTGATCCAAGAGCAAAGGGCGTTGCAGTGCGGCGATTGTATTTAATGCAAAGATAAATTGCGAGTGGCTCACGTTTAATTCCAAGATAAATTGAGAGGGGCTCAGGTGCGCTGACTGCGGGAGATTCACCGGCTCGTGAGCTCCAAGCACGAGTCCAAGCCAAGCAAACCCAGCTCCTCTGTGGGTCCGTGGCATCTGCTTGCTGCAGTGTTTGGGTTCCCACTCCAAAGGCAGCTGGGGTGCGGGGTGCAGGAGCTGGGCTCACTACCTGGAAGCAGCGAATGACCTCTGGCAGCCCGTTAGGAGCATCTGGGTCAGGACACTCCCCATGTGGCTTTCTAAAGGCAAAGCTGTCTTCACCACCATCTGCCACCTCCTCCTCCTCCTCCTCTCCTCCCCAGGGCTGCTGGGGAGGTGCAGCAGGGCTGGTGGGGAGCTCCAGCTCAGAGAGCTCCGAGTCCTTCTCCACATCCACACAAACCCCCTTTGCACATATCAGGTCCTCCTTGCTCGTGGGGATGCTGGGAACCACCGCCGCCGCCGCCGCCTCCTCCTCCTCCTCCTCTTCCTCGCTGCTTAGTGAGGAAGCACCAAAGTGCAGGCTGGGAGAAGGCTCTGAGGCAGGTGGCACTGGGGTCTCACTACAAGCTACCGACTGCTTTGAGCCCTCCCATGCAAAGCCAGTGTTAAAACTGCTCCTCTCTGGCACTGCAGTCACATCCTCTCGAGAGACAAAGTCACTCGTTTTCTAAAAAGAAATGGATACACAAAAAAAGGCCAGAGAGAGAGAGAGAGAGAAAGAGAGCATTAGGGAGAGCAGGGAGTCAGAAGGCATCAAGGCAAAACATCAGGTTCTTATCAGACATCACATCTCTGCCAGTGAAGACACAGACTGTCACCATCCCCAACGTGTCCATATCTGTTCATCCAAAACCAGCGATTACATTCTCACAAAAGCATGGCAAGTCCATTTTGCCAATTGTAATTCCAATTTCAGTGCTTGTGTTAAGATGAACAGAAAATGTTGCCTCACTTTTTAATAAGAAGATTCCCTGGGCAACCAAAAAGCTGTAATTTGTGCTTAAAATGTGAGGCCTGAAGCCTCTGGATTATCTGGTACGATGCATTTTTTTATACACCAGAGGCTTTCACCTTGACTGACCTCCTCTAATGGCACAGCTCAATGGTAGGGTAAGACCAGGAGCTGCTTTATGCAGGAGATGCCTTTTTTTAGTATCATTTTAAGAAATGATCTTCCCCCATTCCTCATGGGTATTTTTCAGTTCTCTGCTTCTTTATGTTGCAGACAGAGTAGCTGCAAGATTTCTATCCATTAGGATTTCCAGCCTCTGGTGCTTAAGTTCTTGGGACATTGTTTAGCAAAATACATTTAACAGAAGTGAAGGGACGGTGAGCAGCACTGAGGTGGGCAGGTCAGGCTGTGCTCACAGGGACTCACAGCCTGTGCTCTGACCCAAGCCCACTTCCACATGTGCTCCTCCAGAGGAACATTTAAAGGGAGACCTCAAGGCAGTCTGCAGCTCCTCCCGAGGGGCAGCTCCCATCTCTGCTCCCTGGGACAGGGACAGGAGCCAGGGAACGGCTGGAGCTGTGCCAGGGCAGGGTCAGGCTGGAGAGCAGGAAAAGGTTCTTCCCCCAGAGGGGGCTGGGCACTGACCAGGCTCCCCAGGGAATGGGCACGGCCCCGAGGCTGCCAGAGCTCCAGGAGCCTTTGGACAACGCTCCCAGGGATGGACGGGGTGGGGTTGTTGGGGGGTCTGGGCAGGGCCAGGGGCTGGGCTGGATGATCCCTGGGGGTTCCTTCCTTCTCAGGACATTCTATGATATCATATCCAGAGCCCACTCTCATTTCCTAACACAAGACACTACAATGCAACATTCGACAAAACAGAACATGAATGGGGTTATCAGCTTTGCACACCCACATCTTGTTGTTGGTTTAAAACTTGAATTTATATACTGCCATTATCCTGATCTTCCCTTAATTATATATGCTCAACCTTGCAAATTACTCATGGGACCTTGAGAAGACACTGCACATCTTCTGGGGTTTAATGGAACAGGGTTTAGGAGCGAGACTTTCTTACGTAACAGCTGGGGCACTGCTCAACCAAGAGAAGAATCACAGGTGAAACAAAGCAGATTAAGCAGCTAAACAGACACTGATCTATTTAAGAGACAAAAATCTGTACACAGTCACAACAACCTCCCAGTTCCCTTTCAAAGACAGAGAAAATAATTGGCATTTTGGAAGTATCTTGTATGACAGACGCATAAAGGAAGGGAAAGCTGGAATGGAGCCTGTGCCATGCCTATGCTGGTCACCAGTAGAGCCAAGTGCAGCAGCAAACATGCAAGCTGGAAAGACAGAATGAAATCCTGATAAGATCAACTGATCAGCAGCACTTTTTGCCTTGCAGTCCTATTCCACTTATAAGAAGATAGACTAATGGAGAGGTATTTGTTTCTAGATAAAATTATCTATGTAAAACTCCCCTGCAGGAATTTCAGCATCTGTTACAAATTCTGATCTTATCGAGATTTGTTTTAAATTGCAAATGCAAAAGCATCCCTATGTTTAGGGCTCAGATTTGCAGAGTTCCAAGTTCTCCTGGAGACCCAGGAAACCTGAGAGGTGCCTGGGCTGCAAACTACTCATTTCCAGGGACACAGCCCCAAACCAGTGAGGCCTAGATCAAGCACAAAGCAGCCAAACACAGAGTAAATTAAAGACAGGACAGGATGCAATGCCCCAGAAGTAACAAACCGACCCAGACACAAATGCAACTAAAGCACCACCCTCAAAATACAAATCGTTGTGCACCTGAAGATACAGCTGAAGCGTTGCAGTGTAAGGTGACACACACTTATTCAGACTGGGGATAAATTAATAACAGGCTTAATTGCATGGTTGATACCAGCGGCCAAAAGGATTTATTTTTCTTGAAAAGTGGTTTTGTACAAATTGGTTTGCCTGTATTTTTTCAAGAACCTGCTGTTTTGGATCAGGATCCATTTGTATGACCCGGCTGCCCTGCACGGTTGGAGTGGATGTTGTTCTCTTGGTGCTGCCTCTCTGTAGAATATTCCATTATTCCCATCCCAAATCAGACTACTATCCTGCAGGAAACTCTAGGAGTGCTAAATGATGTCATCTGCCAGTTACTGAAGGTATTTAATAAAACTGATAAAACCATGGAGTTACAGTGCACACTAACTCCCTACAACCACCACACGAAATGCCAGGAAACCCAGCTGGTTAGTACCTCCCTGTTCTTTTCCAGCAGGGCAATGGAATTGTTGAGACTGTTATTAGGTTATCCCCAAACAAGGCTCTGCAGAAGCTCACAGGTTTGGAGTGACTGTCCAGGGATGCACAAGGAGATGACACTGCTTTTGCAGCAAACCACACTCACCAGAGAGCGCTCCCAGATCGACTGGTGCTCAGTCTCACAGCTGGCAAAGCACTTAGGTAAAAAGTATTATAAAGTAGAAAACAAGAGATCCTTATTTTACAGTACCTGCCATTGCCTTACAGAACTGCTTTGCCTTAAGGATAGAAGTTTAAAAGGTTTAGAAGCTCTTCAACATACCCTGGCATTGAAAAGGACGGACATTATCTACGGATTTGTGGTTTTCAATGGATTTTTTAATTGCCATTGATCTGATCACATCCTGACCAGCCTAGTCAGATGACAAAAGGATAAAAGAGATTTTGACCAAAATTAAAAGTAATGTTAGAAAATACAGTGTGCTCAAAGCTTGTCATGAACAAGAATCCAATATATTACACAACACACAGCAACCACCTCCAATCACTGCATCAACAATGTGGCAACATGAAACAACCTCCAGATCGAGACTTAAATTATCAGAATAAGGTTGCTGGGCAATATGATTCCTCTGCCCACCCACCCTGGTTCCCTTCCCATCCCTTTTGTGGGACAGGTACTCTTGCATAAATGGCTTCTTATTCCGAATTCCCTCTGCAGAGAACAGAGTGGCATTGCAAGAGCTGCCTCTGACTTAGTGCAGCAGCAGCAGCAGCAGGTGAAAAGAGGGGATAAAATCAGGGTTCATAAATGCCATCAACTTTGTGCTGCTCATTCTGCTTCCCTCATTCCATAAATGAGGTTACAGCTCTGCTCTGGTGCCAGGCTCGTGCCAGGGAGCAGCAGCACCAGCAGCCAGATTTGCCTTGCTGTGATCACTTGTGACAGCACAGGAGTGAGCCAAACAGTGTATCCAGAAGTACATAATCTCACAAATGAAAAGTTGGGAGTTAAAATTAAAAATTACTCTTGATACAGCCTCAAAACACAACCTGAGCTTCAACCAGCCAAAAGCCCCCAGAGGCTCACATCACAGCAGCAAGCAGAGAGCAGTGGTTCATTAGGAATGGGGTTTCTTCACTTACAGAACCCAAAAGGAACACTTTTGTCCTCAGATTAACACACTGGGTGGGGCAGAGGCTCTTGCAGTTGCAGTGTGCAGGACCTGCCTCACTTCTGCTCTCAGAACAACTTTCTGCAATTGATTTTTCCTACCATTCAGTCTCCCAAGCACAGAGGGAGAAGGTGTTGGTGACATTAAACATTTGGTAAAGGGCTCCTGCCTTTTAAGGCTCCAAAGCCTGTCTTAAATCAAGATGGATTTAATCCTCAATTGAACTATTCTGGCCAGTTTGAGAACTGAGAGCTGCAGCCTTGTGTGTCCCTTCTCCCCAGGAGCACCAACCCACACCCAAGAGTGTCCAGCAGACCCAACCCACTGAGTGCCACCAGCAATGACCCAGGGTCTGATGGATCCTGGTTTGAGAAAGGAATACTGAGGGTTAGTCCAAGGAAGTCATTAACACAGGACATACATAGCTTTTTTGGTTAATAAGCAGTGGAAAGAAGGATCTGATTTGCAATAACATTTATTAATGATAAATGTACATATTTACAAAGAAAAATCTGAGAAAAAATACAAAACCAAAAAAGTGTTCCAAAAGAGAGCATTTTAGGTAAAAAAGAAAGTGTTTTTAGTCCCCACAAGCTGATCCAACAGCACCGTGTACCATCACTAGAAGATCCCAAGAGGTCCAAACCAAGGCCAGTCCTTCCCTCCAGCCTCACAAACCACGGCAGAGGCAGAGACACAAGAGGAGCCACCACTATCAGGTTCTCCAGCACCACCCACTAGTAAGTACAGACCAAGGAGTTTCTGCATGAATCCATAACCCTGTTTTGGGCTGAATTTATCCAGAAAGCTTCCTCCCTCATTCTGTAGGCCACAACCAGGCACCACCAACTCATGACCAGGAAAAAAGAAAACCCAATAACCCGTGGAATAATTCTCAGGGTGACAAATTATTGACACAGACATGAAATGAAAGACACTTTGCCCATAACCATCAGGATTTGGACTTGCTGATCCTTGTGAGTCCCTTCCAACTCAGGATGTTTCATGATTCCATGATAACCTTCCCACGGGCCCTGCAGTACAGCCCAGCCTCGTTCCTCCAAAGACAGACCACTCCCTTGGTGCCATGCTGAGGAAATCCACCTGTCCCTGTGATTTCAGGACAGGAGGGAAATATGGAATACCTACTCTTTAGGGCCATCACTAGTTACTGCACAAACCGCAAGGGAAGGGAGCAGGTCTTGGCTGAACTCTGTGCCCTGACTGAGCTGCCCATGGAGAGTCCTCAGCTCACCTTCTATCACTCCCTGAGCAAGGCAGGACGTGACAGGAGATGCAGTCAACACCTCATTCACCTGCTCACTTTTAGGAGTGAGAAAGGAAAATGGGATGTTGTCCTACAGCAATGAACACCTCGGGTGTCATCACATACAGAGCCCGACACGCCGCGAGGCCTCGGAGCTGAGCCCGAGTTCCATCGGCTCTGGCACACCTGCTGCTTCAAAACACTGGTGTCCAGCTTCTCCCAAAGCAAGAAAGCACCAGGAACTCCTGTGTGTTTAGGTTCAGAAGAGATGGAATTGGGGTGAGAAGATTCAGAAAGTGAGTGTGGAGCCAACCATCCACACCAGGATGGGAAACACCGAAGCCTCGACAGCTCCTCATGGGATCCCACACAGGAGCACTAAAGAGCGGAGCGCCCACCCCACAAAACACTGGGAAAGCCTAACTCACATCAGAGCTGCTGGCACACTTATCCCACCTACGTCACTGGCGTGCCAGTCACTGGAATGCCATTTTCTGCAGCAGGTCACACGGAAATACCAGGATTGCTCATGCCAACCCGGATGAGGTTACGTGCTGCAGACATTTCCAGCTTCCCCGTGGGAGGGATAACTCAGCTCTCCATCACTCACAGCCTGGCACTGCACCAGCCAGGCTCAACAGGGTGTGTGAATCCCTGTGCTAACGGGTGCCGGGGTTGGGGCAGGCGGCTGGGGGCTGCCAGTGTTCCCAGCAAGTTTGTTCCTGAGGAAAACAGGGAGCAAAGCACATGTGTTGGTTCCTTTATAAACCCCTCGAGACCTCTGCCCTTAAACAGCACTAGAGCCAATCAGCTCTCCCTGTGCACAGGGATGGCAGCAGGCATCCCAAAATCCCTCCTCTCAGTGCTGCATCCTGCACAGACATTGAGGGAAAAGGGGAAGCCACAGCACCAAGGTGTAAGAGACACGGAATATCACAAACAGGATACAGAATGTGCAGGAATGAAATTTTACGCGGACTGCCATGGAATGTCACTTCCTTTGCCTTACAGGGAAACAGGAAAAAAGCAGAGGAGCGACTGGGAAAGGGGCTGGAGCCCAGCAGCCACATCCCTGTGGCGCTGGACAGATGAGGTTTCTGTTCCTGATAAGCTACAGGTTTTCTCTGTCAGGAGGAATCATATCCACCTGGATGACTATGAATAACTGGTCTCTAAATTGCCAGAGGAATAGAAAGCATTTGTTCATTTTCTTTATACTCTGCAGTGATAATTGGTATATAAATCCCAAAAATGTTCCTGAGCCTTCTCAGAGTGTAAGGTTTCCAAGGTGTTTTGTTGATGACAACCAGCCGAATCTCAAGATTTAAAAAGAGAAGAAGAAACCATTTGAATTAAAGAGTTGCAGAATTGAGTTGAGGTGACAGAGCCCACCTCTTATCCCACTGGGATCAGACACCCTGAGCACTCTGGTCAAATGTTGCTCTGGGCAGAGTTTTAGACTCCAGGTCCTTTGGAAATGGGTGACAGAGCTGCAGGAACCACGGCTCTGCCAAAGCCCCCAGTGTGGCTTCCAAGCCCTTGTCACTGGATCAGGAATGCAGTAACCTCAGCAGTGCTCCACGCACACCCCAGCAGCCATCCCGAGCGGTGGCTTTGGGAAGGAAGGACCTGGGCGTTCAGGCTGCTTTTCTCCAGGAAATACGGACAGAAAATGGACTGAGAGATCTCCAAACAACTCCTGGCCCTTCCCTCTCCACACCAGGTTGGGGAGAACAAACAATTCCTCTCTTTCTCATCATGACTGTTCCAATTTTGGGAAGGAGATGCAGGCAGGGAATCCCAGCCAGAAGCATCCCCTGACTTGTTCCATCCTGCATCCTCTGCAGAGCACGTGGCACCTCAGCATCCTCCCCCACCTCTCCTCTCCAGGGCCCACCTGTCTTCCTAAACTCCACACCAAATTCGCTGGAGTCCAAGTGCATTCCAAGGGATGCTCCAAGGGTGCAGGCACACAGCCTGCCAACACTCTCCTTCACACCACGTTACACCTGGACAACAAACCTCCGACTTTTACACTTCCAAGTGCCAAAGGAGGAAGACTGTGTATTAAAGGCAGTGTATTAAAAAGGGAAGAATATTTTCCAATGAAAAATCAGCGTCCTCACAAAACAAAGTCCTAAAGGCACAAACTGGTGAACTAATTGGAGCAGGTTACAAGAGGAATTGCAAAGATTCCTGTGGGATTAAAACAAAGGGTGTCACTAGCAACCTAAGCTTCTGAGACAGCATTTAGAGCCTCAACCTGTACACCAAGAGCAAGAGGGGGCTCGAGTGGTCCGTGATACCCCACGGACCCCCAGACCAGACAGCACATGCCATGTTTGCCTTATTCCTGCAAGCTTATCTGCTAGCTTCCTAAATAACACTGTTCACACAGATACAGAACTAGAAAGGGTTATAAATACAGGTATTTATATATATTCACACATTTTAGTCCCTGTAATAAAGGTCTGCTCCTTTCTCTTCCGTGCTGCTGGAGCAGCTGCCACCACTGGTGGCAATGGGGGTGTTTTTAGTTATTGTGTCCAGCCCAACCCTCCAGTGGACACAGGAGAAGGTGGATTACTGCCGAAAGGAGACATGGGGGCTCAGCTCAGCCCTGTCGTTACTATTTACAGAGAAGAAACCCCTTAGACACAAAGTCCCACCTTCCCTCCAGCTCACAAACTAGCTCTGTTCAGCCCAGCTGGGCTGGAGCCTGCACAGCTCAGCCAGGATAACTCGGATAAACGGGAGCATCATCCAGACATTTACACTGCAGGCAATAAACAACGACCGGCATGCAACGGTTTGGTTAAAGAAGTCAAAAACAATCGAGGGCTTTAACATTTAGAAGTGTGTCCTGATGTGGCCAAGCCAACGTGCCAACAGAGGGAATGTTCAAACAGCAGGTAACTCCAACCCTGTGACCTGAGCAAACATGCATCAGTTAGTTCCACACAAATGAAATAAAGTACATCCCAAGTGCACCCAGACCATGAGATTTCAAAAAATGACTAATTTATGTTTACAATAAACATCTCCTTGCAATGGGTTTTCCCCTACAACACCATGTATTTACTTGGACATGATGGGGATGGAGAGGGAAGCTGGGATGCTTTGCCAAAGGCTTCCCCCACCAGGAAATGAAAAGCTGTCCCTGTTCCTAAGTTATCACAAGAGCAGCAGTGAGCACCAGCAGTTATCATTTAAATGCCAAACTGAGTTTCCTAGAAAAGGAGTGGTTATGGATTCGATTCCAGTGTTGTTCCTAGAGATTCAATGTCTTGTTGCCCAGAGAGGTTGCAGACTCCCCATCCCTGGAAGTGTCCAAGGCCAGGTTGGACAGGGCTTGGAGCAAACTGGGATAGTGGAAGGCGTCCCTGTCCATGGCAGAGTGGAACAGGATGGGCTTTCAGATCCCTTCCAACCCAAACCATCCCAGGATTCTATGATTCAGCAGATTACCATAAAGCCCCTTCTGAATCAGTGTCAAATGTTCTTCAGTTTGTGAACATCTTACACTTAAAACAACAAGCTTTAAAGCAATTCTCCAGCAATTCCTACGGGAAGTCTACAGGGCCTCAGGAAGCCAAACTCTCCTCCACGATTTCCTCCCCCCGTCTGCCCTCCCACAGCAATCAGGAACACGGTTCAAAGAATTCGCTTTTGCACCACAGGAAACTTGAGAAAGGGCCTGGCAATCCATGACCACTCCTGCCAGGTCCCATCCCAGCCACACAAGGACACACAGCGGGATTAACACGACGGTCACGAGGCGTCCCTCCCCGGGACAGCGAACTACAGAGATCAAAGACCAGGATAAGGAAGATGCAGCAGAGGCTACGGCCAAGAAATTCAGGAGCTTTGGTCTTGAGGTTTCAACATGACCCTGTTGCCACTCAGAGAAAGAGCAGCCACCAAACAGTCAGTGCTATGACCAGAAGAAAGGACATCATAAAGGGAATACGTGGAGAAGGAAAAATGCTAGAGTACAGCTGACACTTTTTGAGTGATTTCTGCTCTTCAGGGATTGCAATAGAAACCTTTGGAAGAGTTGCTTCACTTGCTGGCCGGGGAAAGGCTGTCTCAGTAGGTATCTCCTGCTTTTTTAGTTTGTCTTCATCCTGTACTAACAGAGGCCGTTCCCGTGTCTGCTTTCGTGGTAGAAGATCAAGAAAGACAGAGAGAGATGAACAAAAATGACAGATGGAAAGTGCCCAAAATGACACTTGGAGGTGTGCAAAGCATTAGGGCAGCTCTTCTCAACATAAATAAACTGCCCTTGGGAGCAGAGCCGCTGGTGGCCTGGGTCACACCAGCCTTGGAGCTACAGAACCACATCCTCTCTGCAGAGCTCATCAACGTCTGCATCAGGATCGTGGGTGTTTGGTGCCTGCCCTCCCAGAAAAGTGGATGCTCAAAACCTCCTGGAGTGTTTTGGAATTGGAATGGTTGAGAAAAAAAGCTTGAGGCATTCAAAATAGGAATAGGTGCAAGTACAAAATGTGGCCTCTGACAGCTTCCTAATCTACAGTGCCCTTAAAACCCAGCGTTTGGAAAATCCCATGGAACAGCCAGACTGCAGAACAGATACAAAATGCTTTTCCAAAGTGCTGACCAGAGTATCAAAATTCCAATTGGTTTGAAAATTCTACAGGAACAAGTGAAAAACCTTAGAAATCCCACACGTGTAACGGGCAGGATGGCAGTAGGAGCAGTGTAAACTCCTAGAATTTTGCTCCGTGTTTTAGCATTTTTGTTTCTGGAGCCTAAAGAATGTTAAAAACCCAGAATGAGTAAATCAGCACACAAGATCATGCAAGGGCTCCAGCACTTCTGCTGGAGAAAGAAAAGATTGTGGGAATGTTGCTGTTCAGTAACTCTCCATCCCTTTAGTTTGCCAGCCCTGGTCAAACCCAAGTGTTCTTAGGAGAGGAAAAACTTGGCTCTCAGCTCCCTCAGCTGAGCCAGCCTCCGCTGGTCAGTGCGGTATTTTGGGACTGGTTCTTTGCACACCCCTAAGTGGTGAGAATTCGGGAGAAAGTAGCTGGGAGACTGGGCAGCAAAAGAAAATATAAAATGCAAGAGTAACATGATCATTAAAATAACAAAAAAACGGAAAGAAAGACAACATAAAAAGAACAGGGAACAGTTAAACTTTCAGAATTGCTTTTCTCTCCGAATACACGGTTATATCGGTCATGCAGCTTTTTTGAACCAGCCATGCACCAAAATAAGCAAAAGTTGTAAGCTGCAAAAGCTGCAGCAGTGCCAAAGTCCTCTGTGTGTGAGTTATGAAACTACTTCACGTAGCCAAAAGAAAAAAATGTTATCCAGCAGCTGCTGTTGAGTTTTTGCCCGGTGCCATTGCAATAGCAAGTCTGGTTCAGAAGCACAGATCAGAGCAGCAGCTTTACCTCAAGCCCACCAACCTGTCTCTCAGAAGAGGGGACAGTGACTTTCTTGACCTGGACACACAAAGCGTGTTAAGGTTGAGTTGTCTCGTAATAAAACATACAGGAACAGCAGAAAAGCAGCCCCTGGCACAAAACCCTTTGGCCACTACAGTGAAGGCACCACCATGAACAGGAGCAATGGCTTTTTTGCACCATGATTTACCATCCTTAATTTGCCATCTGATTTATGATCCTTCAACATGTGCAGGTGAAGGAAAACTCCCTCCCCGGTCAGTGCCTGGGGAAGATGCATTTCTGGAAGTCCACAGCAGGACACGTCCACCTCCACCACAAGGACTGGGTTAAGAAAGAATTTCCAGAGATGCAAATCCAGGGCTGACACCAATTCTTGCAGTGCTGCAAACCCACTGCAGTCTTAGGTGGGACAAGCCCACACCATCCAGTTATGGTGACCAGCAGCCGCCCAAGACCTCACTGGGGTCACCTTGCAAAAAATTCTTCATAATAATCAAGAGTAACATTCTTGTTTAGCAGTAGTGGAGCTAGAAAGCCTCTGCTCTGTCCCACCCACACCCCAAAACCCACGTGGGGCACTGTGGGCAGAGCTCTGCTGCCCACATTGCTGGGGAATCTACACTGAGGCTCAGCAACCACAGAGCAAAGGCCATCCACGTGAACAGGGCAGTCCCACGGACAGATTGTCCAGACAAGCTGTGGCTGCCCCATCCCTGGAAGTGTCCAGGGCCAGGCTGGACCAGGCTTGGAGCACCCTGGGATAGTGGAAAGTGTCCCTGCCCATGGCAGGGGGCGGCACTGGATGGGCTTTAAGGTCCCTTCCAACCCAAACCTTTCTGGGGTTCTGTAACAACCAACCCTGATTAAGTTCATTTTGGGGATCTCATTTTTCTAGCAGGGGAAAAAAAAAGCCCTTTAGCAGCCCTGGCTTTTCTCCAAGCTTTGAGGAGCCTGTAGTAAACTTGGTGTTAAACGTGTTACAATAACCCTCCATCCACTGCAAGGTTATCTCCTGACTAGTAAGCATCTGCCTTGCACTGGTTTGAAGATTAAATACAAGTTTATCTGCAGCGCTGTGGGCAGGAAGTGGAAAAGCTGGGCTTAAACCAGGAGAGAGGCTCTGACTGCCACCACTGTAGTCAGGATGCAATTTTTCTGTTGCAATGAAAAATTGTAGTCACTACTTAAAAGACTGATTACCATGGGCACTAACTACAGTTTTACTCACAAGCTCCAAATCTGAGCCAGGTACCACCAATAAGACACAGAGAATGTGTCTGTTAGCCAAGAAGAAACCAGTTGGTGACAGATCTCTGCTGCTCCAACTTGGTTTTTCCTTGAAAAATTACCTTTTTAAGGAAATGAGCAGAGGAACTGTGAGTGTATGTGGCTACTAACACACAGGCCCTGTTCTTGGAAGATTCCCATCACATTTGAACAGCCCTGCTGTGGCCACCTGAGGAGTCTTCTTGAAGCCTCCACAGCAGATCAGCACCTGGAGTTCCTAATGCAAGTCTGAACTCAATGACATACCAGATTAACTGAAGAAAAAAGCGATTTTGGAAAAATTATCCCATCCCAGTGCTTCTCCGCTGGGTTATCTGCAGTATTATCTCTGAAGTAATAATTTAGGTGTTTGGGTTTGAAGATTGTCGAGGGGTTTTCCACATTTTGGGGACACCCAGTAATGAGCCAGTCCCCAAACCAGCCATGGGAAGTGCTCTCTAGCACCACAGTGACAGCAACACCAGGAAAGGCAGCATCAAAACCAGTTCAGGAATTCCTACACCCTTCTCTACCAAAAAAAAAAAAAAAAAAAAAAAAATCTCATTTTTATGATACTACAACTAAAGCTTCGATTCTCTCAGAGAACATTCCACGTGCTAACCGTTAAAAATCAAACTCAGCAGAAACGAAGGGGGGGCTGAGGCTGAATCCTGCGCTGCAAAGCCCCCCCCGGGGCCCCCCGTGCCCCCCAGGTACTCACTCCATCCGCTCCCGTGGGGATCTGCCCGTTGACGTTGAGGGTGCGGAACGGGGAGTGAGTGGACAAACGTTTGTCCCACTCGCTCGGCCGCGGCTCCGGGACGGACTCCATGAAGTTCTTCTTCAGCTCGCTGATGTTGGCGTGGTGCTTCTTTATTTCTTCCTGGGTCTTATCGAGATCCTATCAGCAGAAGGACAGGGTCAGTGAAGGGACACGGAGAAGGCCGGGGCTGCCTAGGCTGCGCTTAGCAAAGCTACGCTCAGCAGAGCTGCTGCCGGCTTCCCAAACTGTGCTCGCACTGCAAACGCACAAAGGGAGCGTCCTCTCTCCTCTTTCCTCTCGGATTATCTGGGATCAACTGCGACCACGGAGCGGGGTCTCCTCCAGGAGAGGAACAGGTCTGCTCTGCCATCGGTTCACCACAAGCTACGCCAAACCAGATGACAGCTCAGCTGGAATCTCATGGATTTTATCCACATGGGACTTTTAAAAGTTGCCAGACTATGTTTGTTTGGGTTATTTAATTTAATGCCTTTAAGTTGGGTGGGTTTGCTTTCTTTTCCCTCTGCTGGCCTGAATATTCCCAGGTATCAATACAATTAACAGTCAAGAAAATGTTTTCCCAATTTTATTCACTCTCTTCATATCTATTTCTCTTTCATCCTACCAGGAATTATCTTTGCTTCCAGAATACCCACATTACCATTTTTCCCCCTCTCTCTCATCTCATCTCATCCCTCCAGGAGCTACAATAGGAGGTTTTAGACTTCAGAAATGAAGATGAGATGATTTTTTGGGGAAAAAAATCAAACTGAGAATTTATTTTATGCTGGATCAATCAAGAGACTCCTGCTAAAATTTTTCATTTGAAACAAGTCAGATTTCGACTCTGTGATGCCAGTTTACAGTATAAACAACACAGACTTCAAGGCAAGTCAACTTGTTAAAAATAGTTTTTCCTTGCAAGCAAACCAGAGGTGGTAGAAAACAAAGCTTTTGCATAAAATAGGCATAAGCCAAACAACAACTTTTCTGGACAGGGCCAAAATGCAGCAAGAAATGGGGAAATCAAAGTCAGTAAAAGCATCACTGGGAAATGTCACTACTTTTGTGCGTTACTCAGCCCATTGATTTTAGAAGATGGGAGAGCAAATGCATCCCTAAAGGAGGGGCCCTCCCAAACAGCTGCATCCCTGCAGCTCACCCAGGACACACTGCTCTGGCATTTACTGGTTTTGGCACAGTTCTGCGGGGGAAATAACAAGTTTTGGCCTCTGTCCTGGATGAAAGCATAAGACAAGTGCCTGTTAGGTAGGGAAAAAAAAGGCAGAAATGAGTCTGCTGAGTACTCTGGGGTAAACCCCTGCCTGGCCCAGGAACCCTACGGCTGCTCCTGGCTCAGAGAAGAGAGAAGGACCACCTTGGCTTTCCAGCACTGTGCAGGAGCAGGGCCTGGGAGGGCTGGCAGAGCAGCCGAAGCCGTGAGGAGCTACGTGGAGCCAGGTCTGGGAAGCACCGTGAGGAACCAGCTAGCTCAGTGTCACCCTTTGTTCTCTGCTTTGCCCTTTCTGTAGGAACCTGGAGCCTTAAAAGGTTTTCAGCAAAATCAGCAGGCAGCTTTGGGAGGGTGAGGTCTGCTGGGCAAATATCTGATCTGCCAAGTGCATGGATTAAAAAAAATAAAGGGGATAGAGGGGGTGAGCTGCTGGGTCGGCCCTGTGGTAGGGGAGGGCTGGAGCACCTGCAACAGAACCGTGGGAAGGGAAGCAGGGGAGGGAAAGGGCTCAGAGACAAGTATTGCACTAGTGAGAAAACAGGGGTTTAGAAGCAATGTCAAAGCTCTGTTTGGGGTTGGGGAATTGGAGCTGTTTGAGTTGGGTGAAAAAGTGCAAGGCTCAGTCTTCAGAGTGCTCCGCCGGCGGCCGAACTGTGCCCGTCGTGTGCAGACTCTTCACGCGTGGCTCAAAGCTCTGCGTTGTAGCAGTCAAAAAAAAAAATTAAAAATAAACCCCCCAAAAAACCACCTAGAAGCTGCAAAACTTTGAGAATTCCGATGAGGAGAAGGCAGTTAGTACACTCCACATTCAGGAGATACCACCAGGGAAACCCTACAAGCTGCAAGTTTGAGTAGAAACACGTAACACAGGACCAGAGTATCAGAAGCCACAAAACACCTCCCATAACAGAGTGTATTAAAAAAATAAAATATATGATTGGCATGGTCTGTTCTGAGACCGTGCTTGGGCAAAACCAAGTGGAAAGGGGTCCCAAATCCAAAGGGGAGAGCTGTAACGTGGAGGGATGAGCCACCCGTGACCCCACTGAGCCCCACTGTCAGATCCACAGGGACCTAGCACTGAGGCAGGATGGGGTCCGGGGGTGGGGAGGTGCTGCAAGGCCAGGAAGGGCTGGGAGGAGAATGGCAAAGCTGCAAACACCACTGCAGCACCCAAAAGGATCCCTCCTCTGCCTGAAGCAACATGAGCGTTGTGGTGGCCGGGATGGCACAGAGGTGATGATTTCACAGCATCACAGAATGGTCTGGGTTGGGAGGGACCGTAAGGCCCATCCAGTTCCACCCCCTGCCATGGGCAGGGACACCTTCCATTATCCCCAGGTTGCTCCAAGCTCCATCCAACTTGGCCTTGGACACTTCCAGAGATGGGGCAGCCACAGCTTCTCTGGGCAATCTGCTCCAATTTCACCTGCAGCTCATCCTGAATTTTGTATTTTCACAGACTGGCTTCTTCCCTAGGAAAATAATTTGTTCCAAGCAATGAAAAACTGGTCAATGAGCTCCCCAATACACTCCACGCCCCCTGAGCACCCAGCGGGTCCCAGAGTAGACCTGAGAGCTGCCAATCATGTATTTTGGGTAGGTATGAGAGAATGAAAGTCAAAAGAGGTAGAAGGAAGAAGGCCTGCACATCATCATGTTTACTGTCACCATGCAAAAGCATAATTAAAAAATCAAATCAAATCAAAAGGTCTTTCATGCAAGAGCATGCAAAAACAAAGGCAGCAGCAGAAGAGGAAGAAGTTCAGCGCAGATGCAGAAGGTTTAGCAAATACAACTCAAAAAAAGCTTCAAGTTCATACAAACCTCCAACATTAAATTGCTATGCCTGATATAAATGTTTTCACCATCTAGTCTCTTTGATCTCTTCTGTGAAAATGAAAGAAAAGGGGGAAACAAAACAAAACAAAACAAAAAAAAAAAGCACAAAAAATTAAAATGTTGGTTTTGCGGGATTGATAAATCGGCAAATTAAAAAAGTTAACTCAAGGTCGGGAGTGCAGCGCTGTGGCAGCGTGGAGTGGGAATTCCCGCTGGGAATGGGGGTCTGGTTCATGGAGAATGGGAGATGCAATGAGTCCTTTAAAGAGACAGCTCCCGGAGGGGCCTCAGCTCTGGCCACAAAGAGACAACTCCTGGTTTTCTGAGGAAGCCTCACCCAAGTCACCACAGCACATTCTGGAGAGATGCAGGCCCACCCCTGGGTGCGAGGCTGCACTGCCTGGGGGGACTTCTACAGGGTCACAACGTGCACAGTAACTCCACCTTAACCACCTTTCCCATCTTGGATGTGCCCCACTACTTAATCAATACCAAAAGAGCATTCTCTCTTTTTTTTTTTTTTGGTATTTCCTGCAATGAAAGCTACACTTAGTTTCTAACTAAGTTTGTTACAGAGAAGATAAATTTCAGAAGTGCAACCAAGTGTGTTTCTTTTGAACATTCAGCATGCACAATTTTAGCTATCAGGCTGTCTATGGGACAAAAAGCTATTCATTTCCAAATCAAGTATTTGATAGTTTAAAGAAAACCAACACCCCAACCCAAAGCCCATGAAGAAACTGGAGCACTGTCTTTTTAAACAGGTTACAGATGCATGAATGATATGGCAAATTTGGCTGGTGAAAGGGTAAAGTGGCTAACCTTCCTCATTCTTATCAGCTCTTCCTCTTTTTCTGCAGGCTGCTGCTGTTGGGCAGTGATAAAAAAAAAAAAAAAGAGTTGTTGGTTCATTTAACTACGTTGAACCTTAAAAAACAGAAGTGTGAGCAACCTAAACTGAATTATTAGCACAAACCTGGGGCTGGGCACCATTCGTGGTAGGGACTGTGACCTCAATGTGTGTTTTCCTCACCTACATTTAAGAAATAAATTGGTAAAAACATTTCTTGTTAGTAGATTTGTTTCAAGAAACCATTTAGTTTCCAAACACAGCTGCATAAAGTTGGTTTTGAAGTGCTGGGGGAACATGCAAAAACCAACATGCAGCCCTGGGCAGGGTTAATGACACGGCAGCTCCCCGGCGCTCTGTTAGTCAACAGCACAGTAAATAATTCCTCCAGCTTGAGAATTATTTGTATTTGAAACCAGTGCTCTCCAGTGCTTCTCAAGAAGGGCTTCCCACTTGCATTAGCTTGGCCAGGCAATGTTTTCAAATGGCATTTGCAGCTGGATCTCCAAAAGTGAAATCCAAACAAAGTAACATGCTCAAATTAACACAGACTTCAAAAGCAAAAATTATTGGTTATTTCACAGGTATTACGTTGGCAGAGGCAGTAAGAAAAGGCCTAGCTACAAAATCAAGCCTAACATCACAAATTAAGTTCTTTCCTGTCCATAAGTAGAGATCCAATATTGTCTTAACACTCTAAGGGAAGTATTTTAGGGAAATTGGATTGCCAAGCACTCTGAAGGCAAAAGCATCAGTGGGTGTTAAAAGAAGTGATGCAGCTTCATTGGAGTAAATTTGGCACGTTCAAATCCACAATTTCCTCCCACATCTACATTTAAAGGGAAAAAAAATTTCCATGTTTAAACATTTAGGAAGAAACCTGTAACAAGTGAGATGGGATGAGGAAAAGTTCCTCATTCTAAAGAGGGAGGGGGAGCAACTGGGCAGGAACAGCAGGGCAGGAACAGCAGGGCAGGAACTCTGTGCTCTGATTCCCACCCCACAGTGCCAGCCTGAGGATCCCTTCAGGATGTTCATTTAAAAATTACTGCTCACACAGGCCATGGAATATTTTGTAGCAACTGCCCTTTCTTCACCTTCCTCTCCCAACTTTAATTAACAGGAATCTCCCCTGGAGATGTTCACACAAGGCCCACTGCAAGGTATGTTTTAGAAAATGTGGCTCCAGTGATGCCGAAAACAGCTAAATTTTGGAGTAACGTGAAAATTGTGTCTCAAGGCAAACACCTCTAATGCATCACTGCAAGGTTTCAGTCAGTAAGATCTGCAGAATTTTAAGGACACTGTAATACCATCAGTAATTCT
This sequence comes from Atrichornis clamosus, assembly GCA_013400975.1. NCBI lineage: Eukaryota > Metazoa > Chordata > Aves > Passeriformes > Menuridae > Atrichornis > Atrichornis clamosus. The sequence goes on along the minus strand of WBMZ01003537.1, from coordinate 48,850 downwards.
GCACATTATTCTGACTTATTAGAACGACACACATATCAACCCCAGCAAAGACCTCAGACATTGCATTTAAACAATAAACCCCTCAAGGTCTCACCAGTGCCATTCTCAACTGAAGTTTTAGTCCAGTCTGCAGCATTGTATTACCAGCTCTCCCAGCAAAAGCCTATCAGTGTGAAAAACCTTCTGGCACTGGGCTGCAGACCAGATCCATTATCACCGATTTTACTGGAATTCCCTCCTGCTGTCATACCAGGAATCAGGGGGCACAGCCTGGCCATGGGTGAGCCCTGAACTCCAGTTACTTGACCACGGGAAGCTCTTGCCAGTGTTTTTAACTGTTTGTCAGCAGGCTGCACTTGCTTTGACTGCTACCACCAAAACCTGGCTGCCTTGGAGCTCCTCCTTCTTCCACCGGAATGTCAGGGCTGGGATTCCCCTGGTACCCAGACCCCCCTGTCTGCTCCCACCCAACACCTGGGAGAGGGATAAACCCCTCATTTCACAGGAAGGGGAGGTGGAAAGAGCTACTTCTTTGGGGTGGCTTCTCAAATGATGCTCCAGCCTGGCTCTTCCCAAGACACCCCGCTCCGACCTACCTTTGAGGCATCCGTTGGCTCCTTGGCTTTTTCCGGTGGGAATTCTTCACGTCTCACATCAGGTTTTGCTGCTTCCTTCCCTACTTTGGATGGGGCCACGACCTTCACATCGGGCTTGGCTGGGGCTGGCTCTGCAGGGTGGCTCTGAGCGATGGCTGGGGCCGAGGTGGGCCGGGGACTCCGCTCCGGGGTTATCACGGCCACTGCTGATGATGGGGGACAGACAGGGACAAGGTTCAGAGCAGGTAATTTTCCAAAGCTCTAGGCAAAGTCTTTCCAAATTACAGCGCTGTCGTTTAAAAAGAAAGGGAGGAGGAGGAGGAGGAAAAGAAATAAAGATGTTGAGCGAAGCAGCTTGTGCATTTAGTATGGGAGAGTTGAGATTATTTTCCTTATGGTTTAAATAAAATCAAATAAAACCCCACACCAGATGGTTTACAAAAGGCAAGCTTGCACTCTGCAGAGAAGCCACACCAGAAAGGCAAATCTATTTTTGACACTGTGCCATGGATTTCTGAGTCCTTTACACACAACTGACATGGACTCCCCTCCAATGCAACCGGAAAATAGACACAGCGTGGGGAGTTCTGGGCATCTCCTCAAACAGAAACAGGTGGTTTCTGGAAGGGAAACACAGGCTTTCCTCCCTCTTCCCAAAAAATAATCATCAAGCATTGCTCTAGAAAACTTCTCAGCAGCTTCTGGGTGGGTTTCCAAGCAGGCTGGGGCTGTGTCCGAACTGGGTATCTCCGAGGCAGCACGGTGGGAAGATACCCAGCACCTCCAGGCCAGTGACAGTGCAGAAATGAACAGAATGCTTCCAAAAATCATCTTTTCAGAGGATGACAGTCTTAAACACAAGCACTAGGTCCACACAAAATCAACTGCCTACTCCTTTCCTTCGATTCCTGATTTGTCAGGCAGTTCCTGACCCCTGAAACGCCTGACTCCAAGAAAATATTCCAGCCAATACTGTGTGACAAAGGAAGCCCCAATTAATTCCCTGTGTGTACCTATATATACAGGAAGGTGTTTGATTCCCCTGATGCTGTTTTTTATGCATGTTTCAATAAAATACACCCAGTCACAAAAAATAGTATCTTTGACGTGGTCTCACATTCCCAAAGTCACAGTCTGCAGCAGGATCACACTGTGTATCCCATCCCAGCCAACACGAGGTCACTCATGTCCAGCCAGTCAGTCAAAGACACCAGAAAATTTGGTGTTAAAATAGAAACTGTAATTTTAAGCAACTCCTTAGTGAGGATTCCTGTTGTACTGAAAAGATAATGGCATCTCATCTGTGTGTAAATAAAGGATGCAGAGAATAAAGTATCCACGTGGCAAAAACACGTACAAGGCGGAGGAGCAAAAAAGAACCTGAGTTTCCAGAGACTGGAATTTCACTCTCACAACAAACTCCTGGACACCACATCCTGCTGTAACCCAGCCTAAAATCCACCCCAGCACCGTTGGCTCCGCTCTCTCCCTGCTTCCCAGCACAGCAGTTCATTTCTGTGACCCAGTCCCTGTGTCATCCTCTCCGAAGGGCCATGGGAGCCGTGTCCCGGTGTATTTATGCCATGGAAGCGGTGACAGCCGCTGGGAAGGTTGTACAGAGGTGAGATGGCAGGGACAGGCGGGATGAGGAGGATGCTGGCAGTGCAAAGCCATCATTGCAGTGGTACCTGACTCCTTCGGGAACAGCTCTAGTTCTCTCACCACCATCATTTTCTCTTCCTCCTCCTCCTCCTCCTCCTCTTCAATTGGGCTTATCTCAATACTGCCAAGATCACGTTTGGCTAAAAAAGTTATGGATGTGTTAAAATGCCACCTCAAAGAGGAAGCAGCAAAGGAAATATTGCCACCAGTAAATCCACAGGGCCAACTCTCCTCCTGCTCTCCCAGAGCATCAAGACATGCAGGAAAAATGGTTAACAGACACCAAGATTTTCCTTTGCCATCCAGTGATGAGTTCTGGGCTTCCACAACAGCATTTCAGTTACATTTTCCTGATGAACCACCTTTGACTATTTTGACACATGATTTAAACGCAGTGAATAGCACCGCCCCAAAATATGAGATATAAAATATAGGTTGGAACTGGATGATTTTTAACATCCCTTCCAAATCAAACCATTCCAGAATTCTACGGCTGATCACCATCACCATGGCCATCACCTCACCAACAGTCCCTACTGGGAATGAAAGGTCAGGATGAGAAAAGTGCAGGAGGTGGATGAGAAGGGGTAGCTGCAGCAGGAGAGCCCTGGATGTGCTCAGGTCTGACACTGGCTGATGTTGGGTTTGCTGCCACTCATCCCGTGGAATAGAGAAACACAGAATCACAGAACATCCTGAGCTGGAAGGGCCCTACAAGGATCATGGAGTCCAACTCCTGGCCCTGCACAGACACCTCAACAATCCCCCCCTGTGCCTGAGAGCATTGTCTAAACACTCCCAGAGCTCTGGCACACTGGGGCTGTGATTATCCTCCAGTGGTTTTCACACTAACCAAGGAAACCTGGGATGTTCCCAGTTATCTCCCCCCATGGCTTCAATGTCCTCTTCCTGCAACAAGTGATCCATTCTACTTTTAATTATGATTAATATGGATCTGTCTGCAGCGGCAAAGTTGCTCTGACATCCTTCCCCAACTAGGGAAGCAGCAGCTCCCTAGTGAAGAAATAAAGTGGAATGTAGGTGACCTCCAGCAGTTCCAGATCTCGTACCTGATTTCCAGGCACTGTACGGCTGAGGGGAGCAAACCTCACGAGAAGGGACAGTCAGGAAGGAGCATTAAGAGGCCACTGCACACTCATTTCCACACACAGCCAAGGCACAGCACGCCTTCACCACATCCACAGCACACCTGGAAAGCAGCACACGGCGAAGCCAGGGGTGATTTTAGCGCCAGCAAACACCACCACAACCAGTGCAACCTCTGTCCTACAGCACTGCATCACTTCACCCCAGCACTGACAGCACAGGAGGCTGCCCAGTGCTGCTGCGGCTGTACCTGACCGCGGCTGCACCAGCTCCGGTGACTTTGGCTTGGCAACAGGAACCTTAACCACCTCTACCTTCTCCTCCTCCTCTTCCTCCTCTGCAATGGGTTTCATTTCAAAAGTTTCAAGAGTGTGTTTGGCTAGAAAGAGGTTTGCAGGTGTTAATGGAGGTTGGGGACCCATATGGACACACGATGGTCACCACAGCAAAGAGAGTGAGGAGATCCCTCTCAGTGGCTGGGAACAGCAAGGAAGTTTGATAACCAGGCAGTTCAATAGTTATTTTCCACCGTGGAATTGTGTATCAGTCTATCTAGTGCTGCCAGACCCAGTAGTGTATTGGATGAAAAAAGAAAAGAACACACAAATAAGCCGTGCATGCTCCTTGCCCAGGCAGGGAGATGTGGGACACGTGAATGGCTCTCAAGCATGGGAATAGGAAAGGCTCTGCCTGCAAAGTCTGGAGGGAAGCAGGTGCTGGCTGGCAAAATCCAGGAAAAACACATCCGGATAAAAACCTAGCTGAAAACTAGCAGCTTTAATTAAATGCACTTGAGTGAACAACTCCAAATCCACCCCGCTGTCTGAAATTCTCCTTCTGCTTTTAGAGCATCAGGCTTTCCCCACCAGGAGATGCTGATCAGTGAGAATTCAAGGCATGCCCACGGTGGGGAAGTCTGCCACACTTCGTGAAAACTTGATCTAGATACTGAAAAAGCAGTGATGCAGTCAAAAGCACGCTGTAAAAAGTTCTGGGTGGGAGGAGGGTACCCAAAGCATTTGCAAGTGAATTATCACCAGCCCTACCACTCCACAGGCAGCCGCTTTTCAAGTGATGAAAACTGCAAATATTTGACAACACTGCTGCTGTGATACACTTATTAGTATTCAAATGTGATGTTGTACCTACACACTCTTAAGGACTTTAATATTTATTAATAGTACCTGTCCTAAGAGAAATACAAGCTCCACAGACTAAAATGGGTGGCATTTCTCAAACTCCAAGAAAAACCCCCAAAATGGCAAGCAGGTCCTGGGATGAAGAATTTCAGAAGCTTCACAAGAAGTTTCAAGATCAAACTTTAAAGTTTTCAAATCCACATATACAAAACCACCCAAACTTAACAAGAGAGTTCTCAAGTGCCAAACATCCCAAACTTTTCCCCACCTCCCCGAAAGAATTACAGTCTAACAAGGTGCAAGGTGAATATTTAAGGAGTCTCCCAGAGCTGGGCCATGTCTCCTCTCACTGCAAAACTCTTCTTGCAAAGAAATGAAAAGAGAAAGCTGCCAGATTTGGTGAAACGTGGAATTGTCAGGAACAAGCATGTAGAGGATAGGAAAGGCACTGCAGAGAGTTGTAGCCACCACCACAGCTATACCTGGCTTCTCTCGGATCTGATCCATGGGTTTTGGTTCAGGAACCTCAACCACCACCACCTCCTTCTGCTTCTCTTCCTCTACGGTTCTGAACTCAACCTTTTGAGTCGCACGTTTAGCTGAAGAAATGGGGCAAGCATTAACGACCGCCCGCACGGCACAGGCGCAGACATCAACGGGGCAGGAGCATCACGTTCCCAGGCTGCTCTTTTCCAAGCTCTGTCAGTCGGCTGCAGGACTGCAGCTGGGAATTCTCTACTCATCTGGGGTCATAACGGCACGGCCAAAGGGGCAGCCAACAGCACTGGTCCCCTCACCCCCACGCACTGTGCCTGGCATGCCCGGACTGCGGGGAGCTGGAATTCGGCTTTGCTGCCGTTCGGAGCTCGGACCATCCCTTCCCTCTGGCTCTGAGGCACAAAGACCAGGCTCGGGGTGTCACTGAGCCCAGGGACAGGGACAGCCTGGCTGCTGCTGGCCACGGGGTGCTAGGGCAGCCCTGGTCCCTCACAGGCTGCAGCAAAACCTCAGGGCTCAAAGCAAGGCGGTCCCTGCTCCATCAGGGCCCTTGGTGCACAGGGATGCTCCTCCTTCCCTGGATCCTCTTAGGGCACAGGGATGCTCCTCTTTCTCTGGGTCCTCTCAGTGCACAGGAATGCTCCTCTTTCTCTGGGTCCTATCAGTGCACAGGGATGCTCCTCATTCCCTGGATCCTCTCAGTGCAGAGCGATGCTCTTCTTTCCCTCTTTCTCTCAGAGCAAAGGGATGTTCCCCTTTCCCTGGATCCTTGCAGTGCAAAGAGATGCTCCCTTTCCCTGGATCTTAATACCCCATGAATCCAGATCAAGTGGAGCAAACTTAGACACTCCCTTTTCCATGCCTCATTTACTCAGTTGCTATCCATTATCCATCTCTTTTAAAAATGTCAGGGATGAGCCCATCTGACAGACACACCACAACTCCAACCTGAGTCTCGCTTTAAGAGACACCGAAAAACTTTCCATTGTAGGAAAAACTCTCCCCCTCATGGAAAACCATGACATTTAAGAAGTTATGTTAAACAAAACAAATGGAATAGTTTAATTTCTGATTTTCTAAAGGAAAAATGAGATTGAATGAGGAAATATCTTTACAACCAGAGCTTTGCTATAAGCCTTCAGCACCCACCTACACCCTTTACGTCAGTCAGTTCTGCTGAGACTACCCTTGGTTTGCACGTTTGTATTGGGTCTTGCTGAGATGGAGTTCAGTTTCCCACAGCAGCCCTCACAGTGCTCTGATTTTGAGATAAGGATAAAAACTGGGAGAGGTAACAGGCAGAAGTACTGAACAGTGTTAGAGAGTGGAATGATCATGGGGAGTTTCTGTTGTAACTGTGAAGGGTGGCGTGGGCTTTGTGTAAATTGCCCACCTTTGTTCTGTGTGACGATGCTGTTTTGGTTTTTGTGGGGGGAATTTTTGTTTTGGTTGTTTGGTTTTGTTGATGTGAGCGAGGGTTGTGTGAAGAATCGCAGAATCTTGAGTTGGAAGAGACTCACAAGGATCACTGAGTCCAACTCAGAGTCAGAGAGTCAGAGAATATTCTGAGTTGGAAAGGACCCACAAGGATTACCAAGTCCAACTCTTAAGTAATGACCCATATGGGGACCAAATCCACTCCCTGGTGTTATCAGCATGCTGTTCTACCCAACTGAGCACTAACTCAGTCCCACTGCAGGCACATCATTCCTAAATATGCGAGAGGTGGAACCGGGCCTGGTACTACAGCGACAAGTTACGCCCGCGTTTCTGTACAGCGGGGAATCTGGGTGTTACTCAAGGAGCACTTCAGCATCCTGGTGACCGAGCAGGGAGAGGGAGGACGCAGCAGGCACTGTCTCACCTCCATCGAGGCTCCTGGACGCTCTCTTGCTGGCCGTGCGCTCGAACTGGGGCGCGGGCCGGTCGATCAGGGCGCTCGCCTGCCGCGTCTGCGCCTGCGTCCGGCCGCTGTAGCGGAACTTGGAGCCCAGGGCCAGGAACCTGCTCTTCGGGATGGCCTCGGTGGAAGTCAGCCTGAAAGCCACACAAATCATTTAGAAATCACACCTCCAGAGCGACGAAGGGGCAGGTGAAGAGGAATTAAAATAGAAGTTAAAGGAGTCTCTTGCACCCACTCGACACGCACTAACCATGTCTCACATGTACATGAACCAAAGGTCTCTGCCTTATGGGTCTTATGAAGCAGAACCTGCTTACAAATTTACTGCAAAATCAACACTTATTAACCCTGCAACCACTTCACTCCAATTTTTCCGAAACCCTAAGGAACACTGAAGGAATTAAGGAACACTGCTCATTTTCAGCATTTAAATTCCAGCACTAGTTACTCAAGGTGAGGCTATGGTTCAGAAAACCCACCTGAAGAAGGTGTGATGTTCAACACATACTTTCCACAGCTTCTTTGCTGCTCGGTAACTTGGTAGCTTGAACCCGATTGTACTTTCATACTGTTCTTGCTGTGGAAAATATAAGTTATTTAGGTATAGCAGGAAATAAATGTGGCAGGAGTCCAGTCCCCAGCCCACCACACCGTTCTGCTGCAGCACGAACAGCAGAACTTGCTCCACGACATGTGGGCAGGATCTCAGGTCAGAGGAATGACAGGGCTTGGCCACCAGCCTGGGCATCCCTCACTGGGATGCACTGGGATTTGCAGAGGAACATGTTGTGGGGTTTTACAGCCAGTCAGATCATTTATCCCTCCCTGTCCAGCTGCGGGATGGGGTCAAATACTGACCTCCCCGCAAGGCTGGGTCATGTGGAAGCAGGAGGAGGAAGAGGAAAGAGGTGGATCCCCATTGTAGCCTCTCTCCCTGATGTAGCCAGGTTGCTCCAGGAATCTCTCCATTCATGAGAGGGAGCACCAAAGCATCCATCGACTGCCTCCTGCACTTAGGGTGAAAAGCTAATTCTAATTTTTAATTATTTTCTTTGAATGAAAGCAAGACAAAGAGCCATTGTCTTGCCCCGTTGCCAAAAATAGGAGTTAGTGCTGTCCCAATTTCAGCTGTCAACTTCCCACCCGTTTCCCTGGATGCTGGGAATACCCGGTGGCGCCGGGAGGTGGTGCTGGATGACACAATGTTGAACTGTCACCAGCTGGGCTGTAGCTGCAGCTCTGCCCAGACTCGACTCCAGCCGGGATCAGACACCCTGATGTGAAATGCTGGTGCCGGGAAAAGCCTGTCTCCTCCTCACTGCGTCCCAGGGACACACACACGGTGATGATCAAGGAAACAGAGCATGACAGGAGCCAGGTCGTACCTCCCCTGGCCGAATCTTTATGAAGAAGCTGCTGCGCTTGTAGGAAATCTTCAGGACTTTGGGCCACGGGAAGCGGTTGATTCTCAGTTTATCTTTGTAAACAAGAAGGCCACTGGAACAGACTCCCAGAGTGATATCCACTCCCTCCAAGTCCTGGGAATGCAGATGAGGATTTAAGCAGTGTCAGGGTTATGAGTTTCATGCCAACATCTGCCTTCCAAATGATCCCTCTGATCTTCCCCTAAATTCATCCCCCCACCACCCAGGCTCCAGCTCCCAGCTCCATGGCCAGGCTGGCTTTTCCTTCACGCTTCTCCTGACAACCCCCTCCGTCCCTCCTGCTGATCTCTCCTGCTTTGCTGGTTGCCCAAAGGGCTCATCTAGAGCCCACCCTGCACTCCCCCGAGCGCAGAGGCCCACGAGGCAGGGAGTATGTATTGGCCTCTAAGTTCCTTAGAGCAAGGACACATCTACACCAGAAGCCTTGGGAAGCTCCTCTGACATATAAATAATAAGCAGCCTGGAAGAATCACTTCTCTTGCAGGAATGCTTGAGGCATTCCTGTTGTGTGTCTGTATTTCCATACTTCCTCTCTTTCAAAAGAGAGGTAAGCTTGCTCCTGGAAGGGAAGGATAATCAAACTACAAAATCCACAGGCAGGTGCACACACGCTGGTTCTCACCTTGGCTTGATGAAGGTCGACTCCATACATAGAAAGCTTTTTTGCATTCTCAAGAAATTCCAGGTCTGCCTGGGCTGGAGTCATGGATCTGCGGAAAAAGAAAGGGCTTTGCATTTCCCAAACTGTTGCTTTTAAGAGGGGACAGATCAGACTTCATGAAACTCATTAGGTTTTCTTTTGCTTTCAATACAAACAAATTTGTGCCCAGATGATGAATTATTAAATCACTTTGAATGCCCAAATTTGTGCTTTGAGACATCCCCATAACACGGCTGCACTTTATTTCCATGGAGCTGTACAGGCACTGAAGAAGGAAGTGAGGAAGAGCAGTGAGGTGACAAAACTGATTCAGCAGAAGAAACCCCAACTGAGCCACTGGCAAAGGCTGACAGGTCCTGTCCCCCCAGACCTGCTGCCCCCAGACCTCCCAAGACCCAGCTATTGTTCTTCAAACCAAACACACAAACCACCGAGACTGCTCAGCAGAGATTCCAACCAGGGGACCAGATGAATGAGGGGTTTTCTGGGAACAGATGGTGCCCTGCCTGCAGGAGGGGCACAACTTAACAGAGACATCCTGATAATGGAGGCCATTACCAACGTTATTGAAGTGTCCCTGTTAATAAGTTGCTGGTGTATGAGGTACATTAACAGCTCTGCTGGGAGAGGATTCAGCTGCATACATTTCATTTTCTACCCTCCTTTGATGTCTTCCTTACTGAGCACTCACACACATCTTGTGTGTGATGTAAATAAGAGTGGTGGGAGACAGGGCAAAGATCAGTGCAAGGACAATTCTGTAGAAAGTCCCAGGAGCAGACACCATCTCGACAGATGCCTTGTGCTTCATAAATACTGTAGCAAGAGCTGGAGCGTGGTGTAGCAGAGATTTCTCCGGAAGTGTCCAAAAAACATGTGAATGTGGCATAGTACAGTGGTGGGTTAATGGCTGGACTCAGCCCTAACGATTCCATGATTCTATGAGTCCCTCTGAAGTTTAATGTTCACAGAATATGGACCAGAAATTAAATGGGGACATGTTGCTTCCTCGTGCACATGCAGACAGATGAAATATGACTACATCTTGTACCCTGAAGCCTCCTTCTAATGAAGCCATGAATAATTCAGCACTCTGATCCACCACTTCTAGCACAGCAAAGGCCTTTGACTCCAAGTCATGAAGCTTGTCAGTGGCCCAGTACTTATTTTCCCTCATTTCCTCTCCTCTCAGTGCAAATGGAGGGGAATCAATTTAAAATATTGATTTGAAGGGTTGAGTGAGGTGTTAATTGTAACTCTGGTCACAGCCGGGGTCCCACGTCCACCCTTCCCACTGCACTCCAGTTTTTCCTTCCCTTGTGCCCATAAAAAGGTTTTGTCTTTGCTCTGTCTTTTCCTTTCTAGAAAAATACACCCAAAAGATGAGGAAGAGGTTTGGTTACCATCAGCCTTGAATGTGATACCAGGGTAACTCCCAGAAGTTGTTCAACCCTACCTGAACAAGACACACCCACCGAGGTCATGGCTACACTAGGAAACACTTAACTGCAGGTTTGTAACTCCTGCATCACCTGGAATCCTTCCACGTTAGGAAATAATGTTACTCATTAAATACGGCAGCAGAAAGCCCCAGAAGGGCTGCAGGCTACAGAGTATACACAGAGAAACTGGACTCAACTACAACCCAAAATTGCATAAAGCCCAAAGCAAATATATTCATAAAAGGGCAAGGTGAAAACAAGTAAATTTTGCATTTTCACATGAACTAAACCCCATTTTCATGGCTATTCTGTTGACAAAAACCCACTTGTTAATAAACAATTGGAAGACTTTGCATCTGCTTTCTAAAAACTTCATTTCTTCTTAATGCAGGAGAAAAAGCATTCCAGCTTTTAGAAAGCTTTTGTCCTAAGTATTAGGACATCACCTTTTCCAAAAGCTTTTTTTAAAAGCTGGTGTTCACCGAGTCATCACAGAATCACAGAATGATTTGGATTGTAAGAAACCTCAAAGACCATCTGGTTCTACCCCCTGCCATGAGCAAGGACACCTTCCACTACCCCAGGCTGCTCCAACTGCCATCCAACCTGGCCTAGGACACTTCCAGGGATGGGTCATCCACAGGTTCTCTGTCTCTCACAGAGGTGAAGAAAACACCAGAAAGTCCCATTATTTCCCTTATTTCAGACTGCTGTGCATGAACAAGCCCTCCAGCTGCCACACCATACCTGTATGTTTTATGAAGCTCCACAACCTTCTCTTTGAGCTCTTTCGTCTGGTTTGGGGCCAGTTTGAACTCATTGATGTAATCTGGGCCGTGGAGATCGGGATCATAGTCTCCCAACTCCGACTGGACCGTGTAGGAACCCAGCAGAGCCAAGGTGGCAAAGGAGCAGGGCAGGCGCCCCGTGAGGATGTCCTGTCTGAGCTGCAGACACAGGTAATACCTGGGGGCAAAAAGGAGAATGTGATTCAGAGAGAACATAGAGAAGTGTATAAAGCTGAGGATCAGGGTCTCTTTTTTAATGCCACTGGTGAGTGCAGCATGATGCTGGTTTCCAATTTCTACCTGTACTTTTATTTATTCCCAAGGTAAACAGCATTGAGGACTGGGAGATTTAAGATCACCTCCACTCTGCAAAGGGAATAGAGGACACTTATGACCAGAAAATCTCGGGTTTAGATAAGAATTTACTTTTCTACACAAACACACACGGCAGGGTTACAAATGATGCTGCTTTACACTTGTGGACCCCAGTGGAGAGCGGGAACATCCACACATCCACTAAAACCCATCCAAACCCCCTCCAAACAGTGAAGGCACCTGATCTCCTCACTGAAGGATGGGAGAACACCCAAATATTAAAAATTTCTGTTCTGTGTTCAGCAGAACATGGCAGCAGGATTCCCAGGCAACTCACCTGGTGATGTCCTCTGTCAGCTGTGCAGGATCTGGGGGATAAAACTTGACATTGAAGGTAAAATCCCAGGGGCCTCCTGCAATGACAAGGGAGAGCTTGAGAAAAATAAACACACCAGAACAGCTTTGTGATGGCCAGTTGTTATTAAAAAAAGCTGGGAATATCCAATCTGATCGTCAGAATTCAGCCAGCAGATGTAACACTGGTTGATGTAATGCTGATTTTACACTGCTTGCTCTCACAGCTGGCTGCAGCTTAACATCTGTGTAAGTGTAAGATGTGATTTCACTTACAGGAGGCAAGGTAAAAGCAGGAGAAAACAAAGCAGGGCAGGGAAATACACCTGAATTAACCACTACGTGTGGCAAAAATTAAATTCATTGCTAAGAAGCTCAATGACTCACATGTTCTTTCATTGACTGAAAAGGGATTAATGAAGAGAGGTTGAGGTTGGCTATAAATTAGTGAATCAGGACTGGTTTATCACTCATCCCAATTTTCAAATTTCAAAAAGGGCTGTGCTAAGTCACTCCTCAGCCTAATGCACTGGGTCAGGTGGTCAGACACAGGTTAAACTCAGCCCAACACTAGCATCAACCTCTGGATGAAGCCAGCAAGCACCAGGCTAGGAAGAGCTTTTCAAGTCCAGACCAAACGCTTTAATACAGCTTGTTTCAAACCTTGTACAGCACCATTACAGGCATTAACTGAACCAGAATCCACATAATCACACCTAGAAATGGCATTATAGGTGGTATGGACAGCCAAGGTGACACAGCTGAAGGGGTGACTCTCTCTTTTCCTTTTCACATTTCCCAGTAGAAAGCAGTCCTGACTGAGTGATTTTCACAGTTACATCTCCCCCTGCCATGCCCCTTAACACTAAGTCTAACACTTAAAAATAAGATTTATTTCAGAAAGAGAAGATCTACCCCTGCACTTAACTCACGCAGAGGTTTCTCCCAGTCTCACACAGGGAAGAGGGGGAATGGAGCATTCCTGGATTTACTTATGCAACGCCATAACTGGGTTAAACACAAGGCACTTTGTTTCCATCCCAAACAGTTCCAAACAAGTGATTCCAAGATGACATTGGAGGGAGCAGAGGTTACCTAAACCACCACATATCGGTGTCTGCACATCCCCGTGCACATGCAAAATACCTTTGAGTAAAATAAAATAATTTGCCATTTAACCCATCTCAGGGGACCAGATTCCATAGCAGGTTGCTGCTCATTACACTCACTGTATGAATTTTACGGATGGAACAGCTCCTGCCCTCCACACACATCCTGCTATTGACTCCAAGAGAAGTTTGTAAGACCAGGAGCTTTCCCTACTCCACAGCCCTGTATTTTCCCCCCAGCCTGGACTTAATGACACACTTTGTCCTGGGCCTCCCACCAACAGAGGGATTTTCCTTCCCCAAACCAGTATTTTACTTCCAAAGCAGTCAGACTTGTTCCCAAGAGAAAACAAAAGCCTCTAAAACATATTTAAGTTTGACACTGCCCTCATCTTGGACTAATTCAGTGCTAGCAGACCTTAAAATACAACTTTGGAGGGTGTCTGGTATTTGCCTTGATACTACTCGAGCCATTTGTCACTTCAGTGTCCCTATCTGGATCCCAAAACAGCCTCAGAGTCCATCAGACCTTACTCCAGGTATACAATTCTGCTCAGGCTCTCCCAATCCCCTTTGGGATTTCAGTGGTTCCCACTGACACCCATCTTCCCATCTTCCAACGAGGAACAGATCCCCATTTCAGCACTGCACAGACAGTGTGGCTTTGTTTCAGGCAAACACACCCCAAGCAGTTTTCCCAGGGAAACGACAATTTTTCCTAAATCCAGAGGATCCCTAAGTCCCTAAGAAAGAGAGAAAGGATGCACAGACTGCTTGAACTTGTGCTGATCCCTGCCAGTCACCCTCACTTGACCTCTCCCCATCCCTGGGCCCCCTGGATGGCTCACCAAAGCCATGTTATTTAGGGAAGAGGCAGAAACCACACCCCTCCCCACATGATAAATTCAATCTACTTACCATGAACCTGCTTTTTTATTTCTTTGGCAGGATCCAGCCACGTCTGTAAGAGGATAAAAACATTCACAGTTTACCAGACATTCCAGAAACACCACAGAAAGCTGCAAAACGCTAAAAATACAGCAAAAGAAAAAGACAATATTTGACACAAAGGCAGCCATGGAAACTGGAGAGACGGTGCATTTTTCACTACTTTTACTCCATGCTGTGGTCTCGGTGGGTGTATTTCCAACCATTCACCTACCAGGGACCCAGGGAGGCAGGAGGAACAGGAGGGGGGAAAAAAAGCAGGATATAAGGGCTGCAAGCGTAGAGCAGCAGCTACGGTTGCAGCCACATCCAGCTATGAGGGGCACTTGTACAACACCTTTTTTGTTCTCCAGAACCCGTAAAAATAGGTGATAGGATGGACACATTCATTTTAAGAATCCTGTCTCCTTATTTACCCTATTCAGATCAAAGATCACCAAGACTTTCTATAATTACCTAGAGTTTTTACAGACCTAATCACTGAAATACGAGTGAAAACACCCAATTCCCGAAGAAGGGTGGAATTTTTTTACAGGAGTGTGACATAAACTTCATTTCTTTTAACTATGACTCAAGTTTCTAGTAATCATCTCTTGCTACAAGTATAGGAATAGATCCTTTTCCCCCTCCTCTGTAATTTGGGGTTTTGTGGGATGGTGGTGTAATACAAGCCTCAAAAAACAGCTCCTGCTTTTCCCATGGTCTGAGCCTTTCCCTTTGCAGGGGTCGGGGTCTGTTCTGCTGCAGGCGTTGGCACTGGGCTAACAACCCTCCTGGAGAGGCCACATTGAACCACCTCTTCGTTTTCACCAGCCCTGAGCAGGATTTGGACGTCCAGGTCTCCTGAGGTGAAGGAATTAACTCATTGAATCCCCCAAGCTAATCTCTCCTGACCAGAAGGACACGTAACTTCATGGCAGGGAGACAGCAATACTTACATTTAATCTCCTCTTTTTATACGCCTGTCCCTCTAACCTATAAAAGTGAGACTACAAAAATCCATTTGAAAGGAAGATTTGCTGCCTTTTTAGGGCCACAGCTTGGAGCCGAGCATCTCCACGGCCAGGCTGGTGCCACGACTGCGAGTTACTGGGGTGAGCCCAGGGTGCAGTCATGCATCCCACCCTGCCTGATCCAGCAGACAATGATGGGAACAGCAATTAACGGCACTTTTATCCCACTGGGTCCTGAATCAGTGGGAAACAATCCTCCCTTTCAGGGCAATGAGCTTCTTGCTGCTCCATGCTGACCAGCTGCTCCAGCCACTGTCACAACCTCCTGATCCCACTGCCACCCTCTGCTATGCCCATGTGGGTAATTATTGGTCCTTGGAAGGTTTATTCCCTAAATATCAAGGTGGAAAACATCACAATCACACAAGCATCTCCATCTGCTCCACACAGCTGCAGTTGAGGTGCAGGAGCTCATCCTTGGATTCCTATTAAAGCCATTTCTACCTGTGAATCAGTAACTGATCTTTGAGGTTACAGCAGGAGAGAGATGGAGCTTCAGATTTCAAAGTTCAATGAAACATAACCAGAGGGATTCCCAAAAAACCCTCAAAAATGGTGTTTTCACCCACCAGAGCAAACCAGGCCAGCTTCTCCACACTGGAGCTGAACAACCCAGGGACAGCAGCCTCACCTGTCCCAGCTCCTGGCTCTGGGACACAGATCTGACAAAATAATCTGTTTTCAGTCCCTACAGTTAAAAAGCTGAATAACCTCTCAGGCCTTGCTGCCTGGGGGAAGCAGGTACATGCTTCTGCTTTTGAAGAATCAATGCCAAAAGCCTGGAAATGAGAAGCACAAGTCCAGGGGTCTGGGAGATCATGGAATCACTCAGGGAAAAGCCCTCTAAGATCATCAAGCCTGACCATTACTCCAGCACTGCCAAACCCCCACTGCACCCTGTCCCCAAGTGCCACATCTACATGCTTTTGGAACACTTCTAGGGACAGTGATTCCACCACCTCCCTGGGCAGCCTGTGCCAGGGCTGGACAACACCCTCCAGCAAGGAATTTTTCCTAACATCCAAACACAGCAGTGAGCTACTCACAGCACAAGCAGAAGAAGTTGAGTTGCTCCAGCTAAACTCTTTTTGCTCTTAATTGGATCTAAAAGTAAACCTGCCCCTCCCTCTGCAAGAACAAACTGGTGAAAAATATCCAGGTTATATACATCAAAAGGAAATAGGAGGACACCAGAAAGTGTAAAACAAACCCAAGTGGGAGCTCTTCTGCCTGCCTCAAACAACAAAAATAGGGTTACTTTGGGGTGTTATTTTGCCTGCGTATTAAACATTATTAAGTATTTATTGACAAACATCTGTCAGTCACAGTAACCTGGCCACAGGTGACTGCTGCAGGTGAAGCAGGGGAAGAGTCAGAATATGGACCACCATAACTGGTCTAAAGGACATAGAACTGGGCCCTTCATTTCAATTATCTCACTTTTGGCTTCATGAAACAGACCTTGAGTAATTGTTGAGTTAAAGGGTAACCAAAGGTTTAAAAGATAAGACACTGCTTGAGAGAAACCAAACAAAGACCTTCAATTGAAACCATGAGCAGGAGTTTGGTATGGAGTCACACGTGTGCTTCTGCAGGGCAAAGCCTCAACTTAAAATGCTCTGCATGGCTCCAACCAAACCTTCCCAATGCTGACACCAGTGTCAGGGCAGCCTGACTCCTTCAGCTGGAGCACTGTAACTTAATGGCATCGTTTTGCAATGACTTTTCTCCAGGTGAAGACCTGAGTTCACTAGGATTCATTTTATGATTCATGTCGCTTTTTGACTAAAATCCACACTCCTGTGATCATTTACTCAACATTTCTGTCTCTGTGATGACCCCTAATCCATTTTTAGGAAGGACACCAAAAGGAGTTGGAAGAGGAGCTTATGCCCCTCTTCCTGTCCTGGGGAGATGATCCTTTGGAAGAGCAGAATCCCTCTGGGGCCAGACCACCAGGGAACAGCAGCTGCTTACTCTGGAGGTTGGTGTGTCCCATATGGCCAAACCAAAGTAGTCTTCTTCCAGCAGATTGAGGTGGTCACAGACTTTTTTAAGTAGATCCTGTCCCTTGGCGTGTTTCTGCAAACAAACAAAGAAATCCTGTAGGATGGGGTTGGATTTTGCCTGTTCTCATTCAAGGGGGAAGGGAGGAAGGGAATGGGATCAAACCACACTGTACAGTTTCAGTAAGGGGAGAAAAGGTCCTGAGTAGCTCCAAATCACATCTCCTGGCTGTTTCAGAGCAAGAACTCCTGACGGGAAAGAGCACCAGACATAAAAATGCAATGGAGAGGCAATGGGAACCACAGCGGGTCTCTCTCTCCCCACTAGCTCTGTGTCTGAAGCCCCTCCAAAGCTGAACTTCCCAACACAGCTCAATCAACATCAAGGATCTGTATAGGTTTTCCCTCCCAAGGTGCATCTACAGCACTGGTGTCTCCCAGGCCCAGGCTGTCAGACAATCAGGCGTGGATCAAAAGGTGAAACAGTCGCTACAACCCCCTGCTGCAGTTGCTCATTTTGTGGACAAACTGACTTTTCTTGGGTTCAGAAGCAAAACAGCAGCACAGAAGCCAAGCCCACGATTTCCGTGGCCTTTCCATCACCCCAATCTGCTGATGAAAACCAGCTTGTCTGGTCTGCCTCATGCACCCAAAGCTGCTCAGTACACAACTTCCTGCCTCCAGAAATACACTCTGAGCATTCAGATTTCCTCTTTTTCTTTCCCCCAAATCCTGCAGAGGTGAACTGGCCCTAGGAACAGATACCCTTTTAATCCTAAAGCATGAAGGAAAACATCCCTGAGGCATAAAACTATGGCAACCAGAAGCAGCTCATTCCATTGGAGGCTTTGCTAGAAGAAAGTGTAGTTCCAGTGTCGCAAAATCAGCTTCACTAATGCCCGCAGCTCTCCTGTCAGTCATCCTGCATGGCAACTGCTCCAAGACCCCTGCCTTGTTTTATTCCTTGGCTTTATTCCAGCCTTTCAGCTGTCAGGTCCTTTGTGCACACACTGTGACTCTATAGGGAACATAACGTACATGTTAGCCTGGGTATTCCTCAAGGAATTGGCACTGATACAGGAATGAAAAACCTTCCAGGGCTGTCAGTCGGAAAGGATGCCTAAAGCACTGACTCTCCTTGGATAAAGGCATTTGTGCTCTTTGCCTACACCTTCCCAATTAAATCTTAATAAACTCGCAAAATGCCAGACCAGGATTATACTGGCGCTAAAGCCAAGGGTGCTTCTCAAGTTAAGAGGGTCTCACTGACACAGTGGCCCTCCCCTAACCTTCTGCAGAGCCCACCACGACCCTCTGGACCTACAGAGAGACACTGCTCATGTGCTGCTCAAATCAGGGCTCCCCAGCCCCCACAGCTCTCCCTCCAACAGTGTCCGTGCCGGTATCCGAAGGCATCGCTGCAGCAAACCCGGGAACAAAGCCACGGCAACCACACCAGGACTGGGGGAAGAGATTCCTTTTGGGGCTGCACACAGTATCCCTGGCCAAGGGGAAGGTGATGGGGGCAGCCACGTTCCCAGCTGATCCCAGGCAATGCCAGCAGCACCATCGTTACACAAACACCCGCTGCCACTGACCTACTTGCCCAGGATCACCCAAGGTGATTGTTCCCACGAGGAACCCTGTGCCCAGATACCCTCTCCTGGCCCATTTAACCAGCAGGACTGAGGAAAAACAAGCTGGTGGAAGTATGCTCCAATGGTAAGTACCAGATTATTAATATTCCGGACAAGTACTTCGATACTAAAATAGGGATTTCTGCTTGCTTTTTATTGCCCTGACAGCACTACAGCCCTGCGAGAGAATGCACAAAATAAAGGAGAAGAAAAGCTCTCAGATGAAGGGGGTTGCAGTGCTGTAAGTCAACATAATAATTTTAAATTGTTTACTGGAAATACATTCAACTGCAGGCTAAACACAGCGTGTTTTTCTTTACATCCAAGCACCAGGAGCTAAGTTAACCAGCAGCTTGAGAGGTGAAGGTACCTTGGGGGACTACAAAACCACAAATCAATTTGACAACCCATTTTATTCAAAGGCAAGAGGGCAAAAGATACTTAGACAACCTACCTCAAAAACCTAAACTCTAGTCTGGGATACAAACGAGAGAGATGATGAACAGTAAGTAATATAAAGTTTGGGTTTGTTTTTTTCAAAACTTCCTCCCACCTTTACAAAGCAAGGCACCCTGGAATTGCAGAACAATAAAAAATAAAGATTCCTGGTACCCAGAGGTTTTTACAACACACTAAATAAGTTGTTATAGCTTACAGCAGGCTTGTTCTGCAGTAAAACCTGTCATGTAATTCCCTGGCAGCACATTAGGCCCCTATTAAATCGTGTTTGTGGTGATTTTTCAAGAGGAGCAGAAGGGAGAGGAAAGAGAGGAGAAGCAGAACCAAACCCCCGAAGTACTTACATCCACAGAACACTCAAAAATGGTGTCATCCAGCAAGACAACTTTGCAGTACATGTTTCTGTGTCTTTTCACTACTTTCTGGGCAGCTTTCAAATCCTTGTCTGCTTTGGTCTCTGCAGTCTCTGGCTTCAGCTCTGGCTTGGCACCCTCTTCCTTCGCTTCCCCTTCTTCCCTGTCCTCGAGGTCTCTGCCCTCGGGCTCCTGGTCGTCTCTCCTCTCCTCCTGTGCAGGCTGAAACCCCCCCATCACCCCAGTTTAGAGGTGTCAAACAAACAAGCAAACAAAGCATCACGTGGAGCAAGCACTGCAGGGCTCACCCAGAATTAGTTATCCCACTTTAACCTGGAACTCGGAACCTGGAGCAGCCGCTGGGCTGAGCAAGGGAATGGTATGAATTTTTAAAGCTCTTTCGAGTCATTTTCAAGTTTTCATTTAATAAAGAATGTAATAAAAAAGAAGTAAGGGTTGATTAGAGAAATCAGGGCAGATCACATCATGCCTTTATGGTGTTAATGACAGCACCTTCTGGAGTGGGAAGGTTTTTTTGCCTCCCAGGCAGGACCCCCAGTGCTCCCACTGCCACTGGTGTAGCTGTTGCTCCGGTGCACTGGCCCTTGGCATGGCAAGAGGAAATTGTTTTAAACTGCCAGAGGTTAGATGGGATATTGGGAGGAATTCTTCCCTGTGAGGGTGGGGGGGCCCTGGCACAGGGTGCCCAGAGAAGCCGTGGCTGCCCCTGGATCCCTGGAAGTGTCCAAGGCCAGGCTGGACGGGGCTTGGAGCAACCTGGGATAGTGGGAGGTGTCCCTGCCCCTGGCAGGGGGTGGAATGGGATAGGCTTTAAGGTCCCTTCCAGCCCAAACCATTTTGGGATTTTATGGCAGCAGTGGCACTAAAAGGAGGGTCAGGGCTGAGGTTTCATGGCCATCTGAGCTGACTGAGCACTTCCCTGCCACCAAAAAGGGAAGGCAACCTCCACACCATCAACCCTTTGCCTACAGAAGCACTTTGCAAGCCAGTTTAATCCACTCATATAGCAGAAAGAGATGCAGTTTGGGGACAGGAGGAAGGAAGCTGAGGTTTTTTTCCTCTGTCACTTCAGCAGGTTAAACGAGTTCACAGCAGGCTCTGATGGCGCTGGAAGGGGCTGGATGCAGCAGGAGCACAGAGCTGCAGCAGAGGAAGAGCAAAACCTTGTCTGTTCAGCCCATCACATCTCATGAAATCACATCCAGGCACAACTGCATGGAGGTATTTAAAAACCAAATAATGTCCACAAGCTGCTGACTTCTGTTCCAGCAGAACCGGGACAATCAGGAGCAGGGAGTCAGTCAAAGCTCCTAATGCCCGTCGGTCAGCATTTATCAAACTGCAGCACCTCGCAAATGCTTTCACAGCAGAAATATCTGCCGAGTGCCACAGTTCAGAAAGCCACTAACAGTGACCTAAAATAAGAACTAAAAAATAAAGGGACAAATGCTTCGTCTGAAACAAATGGCCCGTGAAGGAAGGCTGGGGTGCACAGTCACGTGTGCTCAGGAGCAACAAATCAGAGTTAAAGAGAGAAAGAAATCATGCATTTAGAAACCCAGAATGGCTTGGGTTGGAACAGACCCATCTCATTCCACTCCCTGACATGGGCAGGAACACCTTCCACTAGATCAAGTTGCTCCAAGCCCCATCCAACCTGGCCTTGGACACTTCCAAGGATGACTTCCTCTTGAAAATACAATTTCTGTGCTGAAATTGCATGAAAATCTTCATCACTTCCCCATCCTGCTAATCCCAACCCTCAGAGGTACAAAACATGAGCAGAGATCATCCCACAGTTTTCACAGGCTCAGAAGTTTGGGAAAAGAAAGAAAAAGCTGTTACCTACTACCTTCTCTACAGTTCTGTAATTTTCAGGAGGTGGATTTGCAATTCCTGCCGACTGGCAATGCTCGAATTTGTAAAGTGTTGCTCCAAAATTGAGCATTTGTGGATATCTGGAGCCATTCTGAACTGAAGGCAGTGGGTAAGAAACCCAGATTTCACCATGCTTGGCTCCAGCAATATACACAGGTTGTAAGAAATCCCCAGCTGAGGAGAAGGGATACTCACCTTTTTCCAAATCCAGGCACCAGTAACAGCAAAGCTCTAACTACCCAAGGAGTAAGAGAGGGCACCCAGCACTCCCAAATCAATAACCAGCTGCAGCTCTGTGAATGTTCTGTGTGGGTGTGTCTACCTCAATTTCTACTTTGAAAACTTTAAATTTTGCATGACAAACGACCCTGGCTGGAAAGAGCAGACATCAGACAGCTCCCAGGAGCTGGGCTCAGCCCATGTGCCGTGCAGAAATCCCTGTCTACATGATGCATAAGCAGAAAATATTTGCATTTGGCAGGCTCAGCAGCAGCCCAGACTGAGCAGATGACCAAGTCCTGAAATGCCATGCTTGTGGTCCTTGAAGAAATCCTTTCCCAAATCCACATCCTCTTGCCACCTCAGGCCACTGGCCTGCCTTTATCCTGCTCACACCAAGGACATCCTGATGAGCAACCCTGGTTTTGAACCCCGTAAATGTGATCCCTTGTTCTGATGTGACATCCCAAGCCTCAGCAGAGCAGTGACTCAGCACGGGGCATTTTAAATTATGTAGAGTGTGAGCACAATTCCTGGAGCAGGTACTGTGCAGGACAGTCTGATGCAGGGATGCAGGAGTAGGAAGTACACAATGCAACACAGGGAGCTGGCGAGAGCCTTTTTGGCATCTCATGAGCTTTTCTGATCAAGTTCACCACCCTGGGATATGAAGTTTTTATAGTTTTGGCTACAAAGACACATTTTAAAACAGCAGGGAGCATGTCCCACGGAACGGGGCATTTTACCTGTGTTTCTGCACTGCTCAAGGAATGGAGATCCAGGGATGGGTCGGTTTTGAGCTCAGGCTCAGGAGCTGCAATTGGGGCTTTCACCAGGATGTCTTCATCAGGGCTGGCTCCTAATCCCGCGTCTTTTTGGTCACCTCCTGCCTCTTTAGGAGCATCAGTGTCTTTGTCCTCTTCGGACACCTGAGACTTGGGCCTCCTGAGGAAGGAGGAGAAGAGCCGGGAGAGACCCCGGCCCTCGGAGGTGCGACGTTCCTTCTTGCTCTGCTCCTCGTGCGTGGGGGTGTCACCGTTGGAGGCCTTCTGCCTCTGGGGCTGCCCCTCCGGCACTGGCTGAGCCCCCTCCTCCAGGGAAGCCTCTTGCTTCTGTGTTTCAGCAGCTCCTTCCTCCTCCTTGGCTTGCTGCTGCCCTGAGTTGTCGGCGTCGGCCGCTGGGCTCTTTTCTGTTGTCATGATGATGCTGCAAGAGAGGGGCAAAAGGGCTCAGTCAAGAGGTTTCCAACATCCACATCTGGCTGAGCTATTCAAACCAACCACGAGCACAGGCACACCAGCCATGCCACCCTGTCACAGAACCAGCAGGCAAGGGACCCACAGGGATCAACAAGTCCAACTCTTAAGTGAATGGCCCATACAGGGATCAAATCCCTGCTAACTCCAGACTACAAGGACAGCAAGAGCAAAGTAATTCCTTTTGCTACGCTTTGCTTTGATAGAAATGACTCTATCGATGTCTGGGCAATGCTGACTCCGAAGTGCCAAATGCTCCAACACCAGCCTGACAAGAGAAGAAGAAAATCAAAAATTTTCCATTAAAAAATGGAAATGAGGGACAGGAGAGGAGATGGCAGGAAGTCTTGCTCCACAGGGCTGTCCTCTCTTCCTCCAAGTCCCTGTTCCCCTCCAGCAGCTGTGGG
Organism: Atrichornis clamosus; assembly: GCA_013400975.1. Taxonomy (NCBI): domain Eukaryota; kingdom Metazoa; phylum Chordata; class Aves; order Passeriformes; family Menuridae; genus Atrichornis; species Atrichornis clamosus. The sequence continues at coordinate 25,634 of WBMZ01003537.1, read as the reverse complement.
AGCAGAGATGATGAGGACACACAACCAGGCAAACTTCTTCCTTCCATGCCATGCCAGAGCCCCAGAGAGCTGGGGTGGATTGTGTTGTTACAGCATCCTGCACCACTGCCAAAGGAAGGAGAAAGTTCATACAGCCCAGGCCAGCCAAAAATTGTGTGGCCACAAATTGCAACAGCTGGTCACCACTGTAACAGATCGTCACAGTGAACACAAAAGGGGGATATCTAAAATAGGGATAACTAGAAAAGGTCACAGAGATGCTCCAAGTGCTGGAGCCCCTCTGCTCTGGAGCCAGGCTGGGAGAGCTGGAGTGTCCAGCTGGGAGAAGAGAAGGCTCCAGGGAGAGCTCAGAGCCCCTTCCAGGGCCTAAAGGGGCTCCAAGAGAGCTGGAGAGGGACCGGGGACAAGGGATGGAGGGACAGGACACAGGGAATGGCTTCCCACTGCCAAAGGGCAGGGATAGATGGGAGAGTGGGAAGAAATTCTTCCCTGTGAGGGAGGTGAGGCCCTGGCACAGGGTGCCCAGAGAAGCTGTGGCTGCGCCATCCCTGGAAGTGTCCAAGGCCAGGTTGGACAGGGCTTGGAGCACCCTGGGATAGTGGGAGGTGTGGGGTGGAATGAGATGGGCTTTGAGGTCCCTTCCACCCCAACCCATTATGGGATTCTGTGATCTAAACACACCAAACCCACACCCATCAGTGTTGATCAACTACGTTGCTCTGCACAAGACCAAACCAGTGGGCCTGAGCAGGCTCTGGGATTCATGGGATCTTTTGCAGTGCACACTGGAAAAATGTCAAATGAAAAGGTTTCAAAACAACATCCATAATGGAGAGCAGATTTCCTCAGAGCTTGTGCTATAAAGCTGATGCAATGTTTACTTCAACTTTAGCCTGGGCTGTTGACACAAAAAGATGGAAATCACATGAGAAGAATATCTATTTAAGGTATAAAGAGGACCCAAAATAATCATGCTTTAGAGGGGATAGAACTAATCTTTGCACACCGCATCACATGTATCTGCAGCAATAAATTGCCACTGCTTACACCGAGCAAATAGCATATAATCCAATATGCCTCAATCCCCCAACCCCAGTCTCAGCATACAAACATTTGCTCAAAATACACATGCAAAATTAAGAAACATTTCAAGATGTCACCCTCCTACGTATTATTGCATCCATCAGTTTTAATTTAACTCATCTTGATTGCCAAAAGAATCAGAGTGCTTGAAAGAGAAAAGCCCTCCCAACTCTCCAAAGGACTTTTCCCTTGCATTTGATGCAAACACTTCATGTTATTCCTAACACTGTGGTTAAACCAGCGCAGCATCAGAGACTTTCCCTGAATTTGTTTCTGCAGTAACGCAAATTCCATGAGGTTACAAGGTTTGGTCTGGGATTTTGGTTGGGCTTTCAGTTTTTTTGCAAGGAATGCTTTTGGAAAAATGGGGATGGAACCTGCAAGGTCTGTGCTCCCACAGGAGCAATTTGGAACAGCATCAGATTTGGGACAGGTTCTCTGGATTCTTTGAAGTTTTGTCAAGGGAGGTTTAGGCTGGATATTAGGAAAAGGGTCTTTCTCCAGAGGGTGGTGGGGCACTAACAGGCTCCCCAAGGAATGGTCATGGCCCCAAGGCTGCCAGAGCTCCAGGAGAGTTCGGACAACGCTTGCAGGCATGGGGTGGGATTGTTGGGGACTTGATGATCCCTGTGGGCCACTTCAATACAGGACATTCTGTGACTGTGGAACCTCTTTACTTGGACTCAGCCCTACTAGCCAGCTCTGGGGACAAGCTGCAGGGCTCATTTTAGCCTGGCCTCCTGCAGAAGCAGAAAACAGAATTACACTCCACACACCATCTCCCCTCAGTGAGCTGCTCTGGGTTTTTCCAAACCCAATGGAGTGGTGGAGGCCACTGAAACAAAAGTTTCCAACGTGCACTGAGGAAACAGGCACCCAAGCACAGAACCTGCTCCATGGGCACCTGCTGGACCAGGGATGCTGCGAGGCAAAGAGAGTGCCAAAACCCAGATGTGCCCAGAAATGTCTGCGATCAGTTTGCAGATGGCAGCATATGCATGATTTGTCCCTGCAGCTCTTACTTGTGCTCCCCTTCCTCCCCCAATCCCTTGCCATGGATGCTGCCAGCCTCACTGGCAACACATGCTCTGGCTGCAGATTCTCCCCAGCCACCACACAGCCAATTCCTGTTCTCAACAGCTCTCCAGGAACTCCTGGAGGTGTCACAAGGCAGCGGACAGGGCAAGGACTGTGTTCAGCCAAACACCCATCACCCCGAGCCCACGGTGCCCACCTCCCAGGGCAAAGCTCCTGATGCCCTGGCACGCCGGGAATGGGATGGATGCTCTGTAAGCCTGTCCCACCACCATCACACACAGACAGCGAGCTCCCTCTGGCACCAGCTGCCGGAGCAGCCTGCTTTGTAGTTGCTTCCCACTGTGTTTGTTTTGAATAAATACATTTGTAGGAATCGTTATCAAAACACACAACATTGGACGTGTTGCTCTTCAAACTAAAAAGGCAGAACCGAGGCTGTGGAGATGAAGTTGGTGGGGAGGACACAGCTGAAGAGCAGCTCTTATCGGCCGCAGGAAGCCCCAGGGACAGTCCACAAAGGAACACTTCCTCTGGATGTACTTTTCTCTCCTTAAATACCAACAATTCTGGAACAAGATTTGTTTACTTATTTACATTTCAAAGCCACAGTCACGGACCTTTCCCGGCGCGGGAAGGTGGGTCTGGCTGGTGATGAGCAAACATCTCCTTGTCTTTCCTCCATCCCCCGGGAACCACGCTGCAGCTCAGCCAGATCCCCTCGGCAGCGCTGGGGATGCGGAGATGGGCACGTAGGAGCCCTTCCTTTCCCAATAAACATTTCATAGCTGCCAGCACCAATAACTCACTGGGTGCAGCAAACGTCTTCCTGCAAGACCCAAGCGCGCTGCTCCGATGCAGGGGCTCCTGGCTGGCTCCCTCCCTTGAAAGTTCTACGCTCAGGAATTGTTACCCCAACGCTCTTTATCAAAAGCAAAGAGATCTGTAAGTAAGTAACATAACTGAGAGGTTGCCCATTGCAAGGGGGTGAAATGAGATGGTCTTTGAGGTCCCTTCCAACCCAAACCAGTCTGTGATTCTATGATTATACAAGGAGAAAAGTGCCTTTCCTGCAAGGAGATTGGTGAGAAGCGGTGTTTTGTTTCTAACCCAGCCCACAGCAGAGCTGACACAAAGAGGGAGGTTCCTGCTCCACTGCTCTTCAACCCATCCTTTCAAGAAAGCACTGCCCACAGCCAAACCACAAGCAGGTTTTTATTTAAATTAAATTTTTCTTCCCTCACTCTTCCACAGGGCAATTCTGCTGAGCCTGCAGGTGCCTCGGGAGCTCCCTGCACGCTGGAGGAGGATGCTCTGCTCTTGCAGGAGCACTCAAGCAGTGCTGCTCACCTCCTGCTCCGAGCTGCTACATCGTAAACATTGTATTTGGGGGGTTTTCTTTGGTAGAGGCTGAAGGTTTGATACCAGACAGTCTGTAAAAGGCAGACTCTTCACAAGTCTGGTGTGGAGAAGGCGTTTAACGCTGTAGAAATAATCAAACCACAACAAAACTTAGATACGATCCTGGAGAGAGAGATTTCAGAGTAAAAATCTCATCAGAAGAGAGTACAAATATGTATTTATATCTAAGCATTTTTAAGTTTAAGAACGTCCTCCAGATAAGAAGGCTTTGGCAACAAGAAGCAACCTGAAGAGAAGGGAGTTAAATATTCCCAGAGTAGCAAACAGGGCTCAGGACATCTGCACCACGGGCTGACCTCCCACTGGCAACATCCCCCTTCCCCTGCACCAGAGCAGCCCCCAGAGGAGGACCTGGCCCTCCTTGGGAATGTCCACAGGGCCCCCACACATCTCCTCTCAAAAAGCATCAGCAACTCTGAATACCAAATGCGGAAGCCAATCACTGCAGGGGCACCTCCTGAACCCACTGACCCTGCACAGACCCTCCAGCCCCCCAAATACCTCCCACCCCCAACCTCAGTGCTTGTCCCTCTTCCTGGCCAAGGGCATGGCTGCAGGGAACACACTACATCTCTGTGGGCTCGGCGTCACCCATATACTCATCCCTCTTTCCTGCATCAAAATCCTTGAAACAAAGCAGACTTAAAAGGATCACAAGTGCTCATTGCTCACCCTGTTCCTAACATCCATGGTTCAATCATAAAATCATAGAATGCTCTGGATTGAAGGGACCTTAAACTCATCTCATTTCAACACCTTGCCACGAGCAGGGACACCTTCCACCAGACCAGGTTGCTCCAAGTCCCAATCCAGCCTGCAGTAATTATCTGGTGAGCAGATGATGGCTAAACTCAGTTTCAACCCCACACAACTCTCTTGCAGGCATCAAAAGACAACCACAATCCAAGCCCAACCATCCCCATTTTCCAGCCTGCACACACGCACCGAGATTTATCTAAAATACAGATTTTAGAGTAGCTCAACAGACCCCAACAGCTCCCAGCTGAGAAAGCCTTCAATCCTCAGGAGAAAGCCAAATCCCTTCCCTATGGCACCCGTGCTCTGGAAGGCTCTCATTAAGTGATGAGCACCTGAATTCCCTGGAAATAACAGTGGCTGCTCATCTGGGCTGTTCCATGACAAGCTATAGAGGCTGAAAGAAACAGGAATGTTTAGATACATGTCTTTCACCTTCTCTTACCTGTCAGCCTTCTCCAGTCTCTCTTATTTAGGCCCCAAAAACAAGTGTAGTGATAGCAAATTGAACCTATGCTGAAGGAAGGAAGGGTTAAGTAGAAATTATGAAGAAATTCCTGCCTGTGAGGATGGGGAGGCCCTGGCACAGGGTGCCCAGAGAAGTTGTGGTTGCCCCATTCCTGGAAGTGTCCAAGGCCAGGCTGGATGGGGCTTGGAGCAACCTGGGATAGTGGAAGGCAACATGGCAGAAGCAGGTGGAAGGAGACATCTTTAAGGTCCCCTTCAACCCAAACCAGTCTGTGATTCAGTGGTAAATCTAACTTATCCCTGCTTCCAAGCCTGGAAAAATTATTCATGGCTCATGACACAGCTTACTTAATTCCCAGTTGTTTAGTCTTTCAGAGAGAGAAGAAAGAGCACTGTCCACGGGGAAGGTTTAGTTCTTGGAAACACAAACTATCTCGCAGCGATGCGCAACACCAGATAACGGGTGGGACAAACTGTCTTGACCTTCCTACCCAAAAATGTGTGGCTTCGCCGAAGACTGCTGCTCCAGCAAGAGCTGGAGACAATGATAAGACAGAAATTTCTGCTAAAAATAGGCAAAAATCAAATAGTCTCAGCAACAGCGTGGTGGGTTTTTTTTTAAATGCATTCCTTCCCATTTCATAATGTGTGTGAGAAGCACACAATTCACCAGGGAAACTACGCAGAACGCTGCTCAAAATAGAGAGCACAGCCTGAAAATTCAGTTTTGTCAAGACCTGGTGCATGTGCAACAAGCCTGTGGGTGGGAGAGGAGGAAACTGCAGACGCCACCAGCACAACTCATCCCACGAGTGTGCTGTGTGTCCTACACGTGATTTTTACTACAGTTAAAAAAACATTGGACACAGCTTGGAGGAACCTGGTCTAGTGGAAGGTGTCCCTGCCCATGGCAGGGGGGTGGAATGAGATGGGCTTTAAGGTCCCTGCCAACCCAGATCAGTCTGGGTTTCTATGAGCATAGCAGAGAGCTGTTTGCTTGGGGGTTTCAAACAAAGTAAGAAATTAAAATGCAATAAAATAAGCCTCTCAATAGAAATTGAAACAACTTTAAAATACTCTAAAGAATCAGAACCTTTCAGGATTTATTTAATACATTTTATTCGTGGAATAATTAGTGCTGATATTCTATAACCCTCGTTAGAATTAACGTGCCTCGTCTTTCTGTGCTGGTACTTTGGATCCTGAACAAAAGGGATGATGTCACTCAGCCTGACCCGGAGGGTAACAGGAGACTTCAGGAGCCTCATTGAACGGGGGAAAAATAAACCACCCAACACAACACAGATGGCACATTACAACTGCCCGGATTTAATTCTCACCAGACCAGCCCTGGTAATCTACTGCATGTCGGCAGCACCGTGCCCCTCTCCCATCTCCTGCTATCGTACAGCTCTCCTATTTAAATGAGGGCAAAAATAGTAGCTCACCATCTGCTGAAAGCAAATCATTTATGTCAAATTGAAGACTGGGCTTATAAAATGACCTGACTAAATGGAGCAGTAAGTGCATTACAACCGAAGGGAGCTGAGAGCTCCTCCCCCGTATCCTCAGAAATCCTCCTGGATGCTACAGAATTCCTTACACGGAAATTCATGGGCTTTGCTCAACGGTAAAGTGCTGAAATTTAAACAAAAACATGTACTTGTCACTGGGGCCTTGTCTACAGCAATGTGTTTGGAAAGGCTGCCCCGTGTGGGACCTGTTTGGAAAACTCACTTGAACTTGGAGCAGTTGGACTCAGAACAGAGACACGGGGAAGGCGTGTGCACCAGGCTGCCAGCAAAACCAAGCTGCTCATGGACTATCCCTCCTCCCATTGCAATGCAGTAGTTGGCTAAAAACACTCAGAAAAGCAGCACTTTAATACAAGTGTTGTCTCCTATTCTGTAGCAAGCAGCAGCTCTTGGGGCTCCCTTCCCCGCCGCAGCAGAGCCCAGAGCACAAACAGTTTGGTGTGGATCACACCGTGCCTGATGGAGCTTCCTCTGCAGAAACGAGTCTCCAAATCCTCCTGGAGCTCAGCCTGGCAGGCGGCAGTTGCTCCGAAACCCTCCTTGGCCGAGGGAGCTGGTATCTGCCCGACCTGGAGGAGGGAGGGAGGGATCCCTCCAGGCCTGTCCCCACCCTCCGAGCCGCTCAGCCCCTGCGTGGTGCAGATAACATCCCGGGGGCTGCTCCCTCCACCAGCCGCTCACGGACACAGGGAGCGCGGGCACCCGGCAGGCGCCAGAAATCTGTGCAAAGAAAAGCAGCAGGGAACGGTGCTCACGAGAGCACCACGAGTGAGCCTCTCCATCACAGGGAGGCCACACCAAGGACAGGCTCTGTCCCACTGGATCGCTCCATCACAGCCACTCCTGACTCCACACCAAGGGAATACCCGAGGTGGGGAAGATGGCACAGCAGAGGTGACAATGCCACCGCTGTGTGTGACGATGGCTCTCCCCACAGCAGTGCTCCACTTGCTAAAGCAACAGTTCAACAGAAATAAGCAATAGATCTCCATCAGCTGAACAGGAGGGTTTTGCCATGAATTATTCATAAGGGGTTTTTTTTCCCTGCCTGAACACAGATGTGTTTACTTACACTGTGCCTCATTTACACTCAAGGTTTAACGTAACAGGGCTCATTTTCTTTCCTTACAGTTTCCCAAGCACAGGGGTAAAGCACTTTTTGCTTTTGCTGTTCTCCCTTTGGTTGCTTCCAAACCAAAGCTATAATTAGAAGCCAAGAGGGACCAGCACGCTCCTTTGATAAAGAGCTGCCTGCTAGATAAATACCACCCCTGCACACACACACAGACACACAGACACACACAGAGGCACCTGCCAGGATGAACTGCTGCCACTCCAGGAGTGAGAAGGAGATTGGATGCTAAAATCTCTTAACAGGCTCCATCACCAACGGCCCCAGCTCACACGCACGGGCTGTTCCTCCCCTGCATGCTGGGGGACATCACACTGAAGTGCTTCATTTGTTACCACACAGCTGTAATGCAATTTGCACTCACCTGAGTGCCTCAAATACATCTGCCGCACCCCGGTGCAACGCCCCAAATTCTTTAAAAATAACCATAATTGCGCAGTTATTCAGATGTTATTAGCACACAAGAAATGCACAATGTTTGAACTACCTAAAAAACCACTTACAAGAAGGGCTGGGGTGGTTGGAGCCACGCCTAGGCTGGTCCTCCACCAAGCCCTGGTGAAAGCTGGATGAAAACATCCTCCACTCTGGCTTTAAGCTGGGTTTACTTCTTCAAAATTGCCTGGAATAGTTTGGGTTGGAAGGGACCTTAAAGCCCATCTCATTCCACTCTGTCATGAGCACGGGCATCTTCCACTAGACTAAGTTGCTCCAAGCCCCATCCAACCTGGCCTTGGACACTTCCAGGGATGGAGCAGCCACAGCTTCTCTGGGCAACCTGTGCCAGGGCCACCCCACCCTCACAGGGAAGAATTTCTCCCCCATATCCCATCTAACCTTCCCCTCTGGCAGTTTGAGGCCATTCCTTCTTGTTTTCTCACTATCTCCCTGTGTAAAAAGTCACTCTCCCTCCTTTTTCTAAGCCCCTTTAGGCACTGGAAAGGGCTATAAGGTCTCTCCAGAGTCTTCTCTTTTTAAGGCTGAACACCCACAACTCCCTCAGCCTGTTAAGAACATTTAAACAAGTTAGCACTACAGTACCCTAAGCTGACTCCAAGACCTTTTGTCCTGACAGTAACACTCCAAAAATATTCAATGCAAAGGAAACCCATTCTCCCTGGCAAGAGCCTGCAGTGAGGGAAACCCCCAGGACACGGTGCCTAACACAGTGCTTCCAGGATCTGTCCAGAGGCACAACAATGTAGTTCTGTGCTGTTTTCATGAGTTTTAAGGAGTTATATCAGCTGCCAGGCTGAGCTGATTTACCTGGTTTGCTCTCATGTGCTCACTGCAACCACTGAGCAGGGAAATGAGGGCTACAAGAGGACTAAAATTACCTTCACGGTAATTATCAGCCTGGACATTGCACTTTTAAAGTTTTATGACCTGCACCTAGGAGTGCAGGAAGGCACTGGCCAGCTGCAGATTATCTGCTACATTCCTCAATTCTTGGCTTTCTGGTCAAGCCCCAGTCACTTACACCTGCAAAGCAAGAGAGGGGATGAGGAGCTGCAGATCTCCTCAGTATCCACCAGCATGGAATGAGCCAGATCCAGTACAGCCATGGCTGCTGGCTCTGGAGACACAAGTGGAACAGCTAAAGCTCTGAGGAGCCCAGGGCAGTGAGTCAGCGAGCAGGGAGGGCTGTGAAGCCCAGTTTCACTGGGTGGGTACAAAGCACCGCAGGTATCAGCACACAGCAGCCTGTGCTGCTCCCGAGCTGGGGGAAGGCTTTGTTTCAGGAAGGGCCACCCTTTTCTGAAGTCTCCTCTTCTTTCAAGGCTCAGAATGCCATGCAACAACACAGAGAAGGAAAAGAAATACATTCCCACCACAAACCTCGAGCTGTAAACTCCTAGTATCACAGAAAGAACCCAACCTTCAACTATTTGAAAACTCACCAGACCAGACAGCTTGGCTTTAGATTCCACTAAGAGCTAACTGAGGTCCCCCAACAAAGTCAGCAGAGCCCTCTCCAAGCTGGCTGCTGCTCCTGAAGGCACACAGCAATGGGGAATGCAAACTGGGATGCTGCTGACCTTGCCTCAAGACTGGGAACAGCAGAGCATCTTCTGCACCATGCACAGGAGTGAGGTGGGGAGACATCTCCTCCAGAAAGCTCCCGTCCTTTATTTTTTCCTTTTTTTTTAAAATAGTGCAGGTGATGAGTTAATTCCAAATGCTGCACCATTCCCAGGAACACACTCCATGAGGATGATCCCACTGCACACCTGCAGGCTTCTGCCTGTGTGCAAGGAGAGGAGGCAAACACCCAAAACCTGGGTGTAACCACGTTCCCAACAGAGCTGGTCCACAGGCAGCAAACCAGCCACTCAGCTCTTGTCCCAAGCACTCGGAGCCAGGAGTCGGAAGCTGTTTGTAAAGCCTCAAGGTACTGACTCTGTTTGATGGGGACAAATTCCAGTGCCACCAGGGCCCCAGAAGAACATCCCCTGACAAATGCAGCACCAGAAGAGCACTGCATGCCCCAGGCACACTCTTGGACACTTCACACCACCTCCACAGGGATGGTTTTCTTCCCATCTTTCCTGCTCATGATGCTCCGTGACCCCAAAGTCACCCTTGCCCCTGGGGTGACTCCACTAGCTGCAGAGCAAAGGAAAAGATGGTTCCTGGAAAATCACGGCGGGTTTTGCAACGCCTCCCACGCAGAGGATGTTCCCCAGTATCCCTTCAGGGATCCTGCACCACAGAGAAGGAAACACCCATCTGGAGGCAAAAATGCAATGGGATATGTGTCCGGATTAGTGAGACATCCTCGCTGACAGTCCCCATACCATGACAAAGTCATTCTCTTCTTAGCAAGGCTAGGGAGAAGCCCTCAGTGAGCACAGCTTAGGAAGCTGTATTTCCATTGCACAATGTTCACTGTCCCCCATTTGGCACAATTTGGCCCATTTCGTACATGAAAAAGCACCTCAGGGACGCCTGGAGGTTCACACACATCTCACTTCTGCTTCTACACAACAAGACCCCACAGCACCATCCTGAACAGCCGAGAGCTGGCGATGGGTACCCAGATGGTGGGAGATACTGGGACACCAAACCACCATGAGGTGACACAACTGTCACCTCCCCGAGGCCACACCCCAGCACGGCTGGCAGGGATGAAAATCCTCCCATCCCCACCAGGAACAGGAATCAAACAGGAGGGAATGTGAAGCAGCAATTAAATATCATCGTGTGCAGTCAGCAGTCAGTTACAGGCACAGTGCAGCTCAGTCCTGTCACCTCCTGCAGCTGCTCTTTTTGGGACCCAACACTGCAGAACCTCCCTCCCACCAAGGCTCAGCCTCCAGCCGTTTCCACCAGTCTGTTTGCTTTTTCCACCCAGCAGCGAAATCAGGCAGCTTTAGTTTTTAATCCCCTTAATTAGGGGTGTGCAGCAGTCTTCATTCCTTAATTACATCCATTGACACATCTGATGCAACACATTTACAAACAACCATTTTCACTGGAGATGGCTTTGAATCAAAATTGCCGTCATTCCCACACTGGCTGCGCTGTGTCACCAACGGGGAGAGGACACAACACGGCGTTCCGGATGCTTTAATAAGACACACAGCTTGGAAAGGCCATTTTCATTAAATAATCACCTGTTTCTTTGGCAAGATTTAGGTGGCTCCAGCACACAGAAACCACTGGCTATCCGAGGCAGCAGAATGGGAGCACAGATGTAAGAAGCATACAGCAAAAAAGTGACCATTTCAGGCAATCCTTTCAATAGTGACCCACAGGATAGAGTGATGATATTCCACTGCCTATCCTGGTGATTTTGGTCCATCACCATTCAGCAGCTCGGTAAAGGCAGACAACAGGACACTCCATTTCAGCTGCTCAGCTGCCAGGAATGCCTTTGATCATCTGGGAGAGTAAACACCCGGCGAGCACTTTATCACCCCCACTTCTGCTGCAGAACCAAAATAATGACGCTGACCCCTTCTGCCTACCCAGGGAGCCGTGGCAGCCTTATCCCACAGGGAGCCTGTGCTCACTCCTGCTTTGAATTACTGCCCTGGATCCCACCCTGATGTACTAATGGCTCACCAGGACAAGGCAGCTGAGCTCCAGCCTGCAGTCTGGCCTATCAGCAGTAGGAAATAGTGAGCAGGATATTAAATACCATCTTGGGGGGAAGGGAGACCATTGATTTAAAGAATGGGATGGAAGATAAGACGGTATTGTGAGGGTTTTTTCACTGCTAGATACCCATGTAAGGACCCTCTGCTCAGCTCCGTCATCAGCCCAGGGTTGCTGCAATCATTTGCGTGGAGGAAATGTGCACAAACATGGCTTTCTTCAGACTACAGAAAGGAAAAAGGAAGTTGTGTTCACCCTCAGTGCTGCAGGGAGGGGTCAGAAATACACATTGCACCCACATCCAGGGGCTGTTTGCTCATATTTTCGGTTGCCGCCCTCCTTTCTGCACTGGATGAGTTGGTGTGGGAGGGTGTTGTGGGTTGTGATTTCACTGAACAAACACCAGCATGACCACGTTCCACCAGCTCTCAAGAGGTATTTTTTACATCCTCAACACCCACCTTTGCCACCTAGCACACAGGACAGGGTTAGTGCCGAGTCTCGCACTGGTGCTCCTGGATGGCCCTTGTGTTTCTGAACAAACACTGCAGCACCTTCCCCTCCAGCCACATTTCATCCTGCTTGATCCAAACACCACTCCACCCAGGAGCTCCACAGACAACAAGCACTAAAAGGATCTCTCCCACCCTCTTGTCCAGCTGCACTAGACCTGCTTTCTTCTACCACCCCCTGATTCCCTCCAACCTCCTCCCTGCTCCCAGGGGCTGCCCAGGACCCACCCACTCACATCTTTCCTGCCAGTCACCTCCCTTTCACCCTGCATTAAACACCACACTGGGAGAAGCTTAACGTCCTCGAGGGCATTAAAGGGAGCTTGGGCATGAAGACAGGTGGGCATGTGCACTGGGGAAACTGGGACAGCACTTGGAAGTTGTGAACCAGCTTTCTCCACTCCCACCGGTGCCAGTGCAAGCCGCCATGGCACAGCCAGGACACTGCTGGCCACCAACCAGCTGAGAAGACAACAGCTAACAGCTCCCATTGTTCAAACACTGGGAGCTGTTCAAACACTGCAATATTTGAAAATAAATGAAGAGCCAATAAAGACAAAATATCTCCTTTAGTAGGGATAAAGCATATGCAGGAAACAGCAGCTGGTTTAAATATCTCCCTATTAAAATAAATCATACCTGGGGCTAGTGGTGCTTTCTGCATAAGCTGCTGGCCTTGTGTACATAATTTAGCATCCCATTGATACTTATTTTATGAGTTAGGTCTCAAAATAATCCTTATTCTATTTAAAGTGTGTGCTTGTGTATGTGCACATCTCCTCCCCTGACAATAACACAGCGGTAGGAACAACCACATGGTTTTTTGGAGAAGCTTTGCTTATTTTTCCCTTTTTTTATATTTAAATCCCAGTTGTGCAATTGCCTCGTGCACAGATGAAGCCTCACTGAGGCCAGGAGTGCTTCACCCAGCTGAAAACTCCACAGACTCACAGGAACTCAGTGAGGCTCAGATATTTCTCGAGTACCAAAAGCAACAAATAAAGAACAATCCATGTAATTCTCAGCATTTTGGACTCAAAATCTGGTCCTGCCCAGCACCCAGTAGTGAAGACTAAATGGAGAGCCCCAGCTAAAATTCTGCTGCTAAAGAGCTGTGAGACCCACAGCCACCATTCCAGACAAGTGAGCCGCTCTTTTCACAGTGCTGCTGACAGCAGGAGCCACACAACAATATTGCTGAAATCCACATTCATGCAGCACAAGGGAATAAAATGCCATACAAATCCTCTTTTTTGCAAGCTCTGGTGATATCATTGTTCAGGTTAAAACTGCCATGAGAAGACCCTTCAAATGAGGCTAGGGTGAAAGAGTGGAGAGAGCAAAAAGCGTCAGTGAGCTCACCCAGGCGCCACGGCTAGGCAGCTCCTGCCAAACCCACTCTTTGCTCCTCCAATAAACATATTCTTAAACCAACTTCCTTGCACTTCCTTCGGGTTCTTTTTCTATACACACAATCTGAAGGCAAATGGTCGCCTATTCCTCTGTAAGATGAAAATAATGAACATACAAATGAGGTCTGAGTGGGTTCACCTCGCTTCAGGGCACCTCCTCGCTGGTGTAAGCTGTGAGCAGTGCAGTACAGAAAATGAGAGTAGAGATATGCCTCACCAGATGCAGAAAGCGGGAGCCCTCCCAGCAGCAAGAAGTGTGGTTTAAGAGTAAAAAGCAAAAACAAGATAGAAACAAATGCAATGAGCTGGTCTCTGGTTAGGACATCAGTGTACAGCATGAGCTCGCACCAGCTCCCCAGCTAAACGAGCTGCAAAAACTCTTTAGAAGGGAACTACAGCTCCACAACAAGAACATTTCATTCTCTTGTTCCGAAGCATGGGAGATGCCCAAAAAATATCAGCACCCGGGGAAGGAGGAGAGGACCTGCCCTGCCCTGCTCAGCACACTTTGCATCACTGCCTTGGTTTTGAAGTACCTGCATTGAGTGACGACCTTGCTGGCATCACTGCCATGTGGATTTGCTGTTTCCCAGGAATTTTACCTGCTGACATTACAACTGCAAGCCTGTTTGTTTTATTTAACCGTGCTCCTGCTCTTAAGCTGCCATCCAATTACTGCTTGCAATTACTCGGCACTCAAGAGTCGACATTAATTACGGAGCGCCCTGCGCACGAGGCTGCTGCTGGCTGCGCTGCACGGGGTTGGAGCATCAAGGACCAGTCTCTCCTCTGGGAGAAGAAACAGAGATTCCTGGTCTCAGTGGTGGATTAACAGCCCCTGAACATGAAGGGCAGGTTTAGTGAAACAGCAGATGAGCATCGCAGCCTCAATGCCCAGATCTCAGCAGCCACTCAGATCCCACATGCATCTACAGCAATAAATATCCGTGTTTTGCAAATGGGATTCAACAAAACACAGCACCAATTCAAGACTGGGGATGTTAACTCAGAAATGTCCAGAACTCAGGGCACACACCAGCAATAGTGCTTTATAAATGCCCAGGAGTTCTAAGTGCCTTTGGCAAATCACACAAAAACAAGAGGATGGAGACCCCAAACTCCCCAGACTACGGGAGAAATGCCTGAATACCGTGGCCCTTCAAGCACGGGTCTCTTTATACCAGGAACTGAGCTGTTAAGGCATTACACTGGACTGGAGAGGTTAAGACCCAAAACAACTCCCTGTGCAGAGCCCAGGGACACGGGAGCACAGTGCGAGGCTTTGGGAAGGGCACAGAACGACCCTTTGCCTTCACAAACACACTGGCATTTGCAGACAGTGGCATAACAAGTTATTTTGCAACTCACATTGCTCAGACTTAATAATCCCCCTGGTGCAAGACATCTTTCTGTTGGATTTTGAGAAAGATCCCGTAAACTTTGACCTTTTTCCTTTCTACAAATAGATCTCTATTGCACAATGCATGATGGAGTGAAACAGCAACATGCAGGAAGGAAAGAGCACTTCACCAAATTATCTATTCATTTTTTAATTGAATATTAGATTTTTTTCTCAAAATGTGTCTTTCCCTTTGCGTGGTGCAGCGCACGTTCAAAGTGTTTCACCAACAGCTCTGCAGAACTCAGCAGGGAAGATCAGTGCTAGACCTCCATATACAAGAGGAAAAATCAAAAGGTGAATAACCCTCCTCTGTGCTTCATTTCTGCTCCCAACCCTTGCCAAACACATGGTTTTGAGAAAAATCCATCTCACAGCACTGGAGCAGGGCATGAACTACTCACAGTGGGGATGTGCCTGCATGGAGACACAGGGAACACATCCCACATCTGTGACTGTGTCGATCGGGTGCTGCGGAGCAGCAGAACGTGCCTCTAACCCACGAGATATTTCACATTAAGAGCAGCCATTAAATCAATTAGTGGTCACCCAGCAAGCTGCTACTTTATAGAAGTTCATTTTAAGCAGAAAAACCAACTTCCAGCGTGGCTTAAAATAGGAAGGTGCTACACAGGCATAAACATGCTCGTGCCATTGGGAAATCGGGAATGGCTGCGTAGGCTTCTGCTGCAGGTGGTTTATACCAAACACTTCATTAGTACCAGATGGGTGGATCTGAGATTTCAAATGAAACACACACATCCCCATTTACAGTGATTCAATCCAAAAAGACAGTCCTCCTACTAAAATGCAAGTGCCACATCCATTTTTCCCCACAGTAAGTGCAGATCACATATATGATCATTGCAAAAGCCAGAAGGGACTGTGCTGGGTACCACATTGGCTCATTACTTGTGTGACAAATTATCAACTTAAAAATCAAATATCTGCACTGCTCCAAGCTGTGGAGCAGTTTTTTCCAATTTGCATTTTTTTCCAATTTGCATTTAAAAAAAATATAATTCACTGCTTGGAGCAAAGACACATTTTTCTTTAAAACACAGCAACAAATTTCAAGCCTATTTCCCAAAGCACCATCAAAGAGCTCATCACTGCCGATACCAAGAGGTCTGGATCTTTTTGTGTCTGGGAATCAACCCTTAATTTTAAGCTTTCACAAAGCCTGGGGATGTCCCAGGTTGTTTTCAAGAAACTTGCCCCATCCTGAGCTCTAGTGACTCATCCCCAGATGTCTCTGACTTGCAGCACCTGAACTGGCTGCACCCATGAAACACCTTGTGACTAGGCAAAACCACAGTCCACGGGTGGGAAAGCGAGGCAAGGAGATTAACTCGAAAAAACAGACAAAATCTGCACATTCCCCAGCTGCTGTTTCCTCTGGAGATGTGGAACTGAGAGACTGCTGGGCTTGGCTGACGTGGAGATGTTGAGACAATGCTCGACATCGCGGGGTGCAGCCGGCTGCGTATCTGCCCTGTTTTCCTTAATCCCAAATGTTCTTGCTCCATTAGCGAGGCTCTGATGATGTTTTCCAACAGAGAGGCTTGTGCTTTTCTCTCTCCACTTGTTTTTTTGTTTTGAAAATACGTCTCAAAATATTTTCTCAGGGAGTGTTTCTGTTGAAGGGAATTGGGAAGAACATGAGCAGACACTTGAGGCACACAGGAACTACCCACCCACAAACCTCCTGTTTCAGAGGTGCACAGCAGCAGCTCCAGTTGATGTCCTCTCCCCCCAAATCTAGAAAATTTACTAGATCACATTTTTAGTAAAAAACCAAATATTCTTCAACAATCCTATAGTGTTTTTTATAGTGGTAAAGCTGAAGTGCTGTGAAAGTTACAATTAATCAAACCTCAGTTTCAGCATAACTCACCACTCTTTGGTTTTCCCTCACTGTCAGAAGTTTCAAAAGGTTAAACTGTTTCCAAAACAAGCACAGTCTATCGACAATTTTTCAGCTGATTTTGTAGTTAATACATCAAAAGGGCAGAGTTCTTTGTTCCCTAACAATTCTGTTTACAAAGGCCAGGCAGGAGGTGGTACCTCTGCACAGTAAAACCAGGGCTGAGCGCTTTTCGCATCTGCTCCTACCACAGGAGTGATTTACAACTGTTTGTGCTGAGAAATCATGAGAAATAGTTAATGTACAACCACTTCCCTCAGCAGCACCAGCCCAGCAAACAGAGCCAACCCTGTAACCAGGTTTGCATCTCGCCAAGATACCAGCGAGCTCCGTGCACACTTTCCGACCTCCTGACCCTGTGTGTGATGGAGCTGCAGGCACGGGGTGCTGGCACCTCTCTTTCACCTGTGTTTGCAGGGAACCTTACCACTGGCAGAGATGCAGCTGTGCATCTACCTCAGAAAAAAGGAGAAAAAAGTTTCGTTTCACTGTATTTGCATATGCTATGTATGATATAATGTATTTGCATTCCCAGATCGCCGGCCTTTGCTGTGATTAGCACTGTGCAGATCAAACCCCACCAGTGCAATAATCAAGCAATGCTCATGCTGGAGAGTCCAGCTCAATTATAAAAAGAAATAAACCTGCAAGAAAAGCATCATAGTGAAATACCAAATTTCTCCATAATTGCAAGCCTCCTTGCTTTGTGAATTCATCCCTCGTCCATTATCTACTCCCATTCCTGCCTCCGGAGGCACACGGGCAAGTAACACTAACAGGTTCAGTTTCTCCAAGCTCTCCCTCTCGATGCATCATGCAATGGGGACTCTTTTTTTAATAAAACACATCTTTGCAAAAGGAATATCGCCATTTGTCATCATCAGGGCAGATGAAGAGAGTCAATCATCATTTTTAAACAAGCCAAGAGCAGCAGCTGCAAAACATGAAGCCACTAACACTGTCCATGTCACTGCTGGT
The DNA here is from genome assembly GCA_013400975.1 of Atrichornis clamosus. Taxonomy (NCBI): domain Eukaryota; kingdom Metazoa; phylum Chordata; class Aves; order Passeriformes; family Menuridae; genus Atrichornis; species Atrichornis clamosus. The sequence goes on along the minus strand of WBMZ01003537.1, from coordinate 7,874 downwards.
TTCTCCACCAGCATCCAATGGGTGTTTGCAGGTGGGAGCGAGAGCACCTGAACCAAGAAGAGGAATGTCTTCTGCACTGCTGCCCCAAAACTGAGGGGATGGGAGACACCAGCTACTCAAAGCATCTTCCTTCAGAACAAAATAAAACAGAAAAAAACTTGCTGCACCACGTAAGCAGAGGAAAAAAGATCATTTTTTGAGACGAACACACTCGAACACCTCAAGTCCCTTGGGTTCTCGTTATCAAGGGGATGAAGCATACCAAACCTCACTGAAGAGAGGGGCAGGGATAGGATCCTGCACCAGGATGGGCACAGTGGCTGCTCTGACTTCATCAACCAACCCCAGCTTTATTCCACCATTTTCTGGAGGAGGGAAGGAAAGAGCAGAGACAGGTGGGAGCAAACAACCTGATACTGCTGCCCATAAACAAAGGAAGTGTTTTTTGAAGGCAGGATCTAGGTAGAGAGGATGGAAATAAGAGAAGTGGCAGTTACAACAACAACAGAAAAACCCTCCACAAGTCTGAAGAAACTATTTCCTCTAATGACACTCACTGCAAGCAGTATCAGAGGCATTCAGCACGTGGCCATTTCCCCCCACTATCGCCAGCACACCCTTCCCATGTTGATGCAGTCGCTGCCACTGCAGATAAACCCCTTTCTCCAGGGACATCCTGTGACTGTTCCCTACAATATCATTTTTCAGAAAGCCCTGAACAATGAAGCCAGCTCATCTGTGTATGTCAGCAAACCCATGTGTCTGCAAGAGCTCTTTTCCATCGTGTTTCAACACCCAGGAGGCTGCACATGAAAATCCACAGAAAAGCAATATATATGTACCCCACATTTTTCTCCTCCCGAAACAGTTTCTCTTTCTAGTTGTTTCCCCTCTTCAAGAAAGCATGGGGGTCCTTGAATGATTTTGACTAGAAATACATACAAACAGCTGAAAGCTCGTGTTTTCTCTGCACCTGGAATCTTCTACAGGCCCCAAAAGCTTCCAATTTGTCCTAGATGGAAATTATTCCAGCAGCTGGACCAGGCAGCCCACACTGAGTTTATCGTGTTGCTATTCCATGTGCTTATACACCAGGACTCTCATGAGCTTCTCACCACATACACTCACTTTCAAGTTGGCAGCTGGAGATAAAAAAGCGGCGATATCAGCATCGGCCACTGGCACCAATCCCAGGAGGGACAGAGGGACACAGGAGCAGGGCCGGTACTCCCCAGGAGGAGGGATGGAGGGACACCAGGGAAGTGCCTAGTACTCATCCCACCTGGTTTCTCACGGCTCACATTTTACTATTACTGAGGATCCTAAAAAGGCTGTTTTCTTGCATGGAGTGTAATCCCTTCCTCCTACAAGCAGTCTGGGAACTCATCCTCTGCCTGTGTCAGGGCATGTTTACATGATAAATGGCCTTTTTATTGCCTCTACACACACACACACATGCAGCAGGGAGATGCTGGTTAGGTGACTTCTTTCAGACTTCACACCAACAATCACACACACAATTTAAACACACGGTTTCCATCTTGCCTGGACAATCACTGCCAACCAACAGTTGTAGAACAGGTACTTAGGCCAGGAAAACTTGGCCTAATGCTGAATTTCAGGACTTTTCAGATAAAATGAGCAGCTGAGTTTTCATTTACATGAAGGGCAGGAGGACTCCCTGGTACTGAGAGTATGACAGCTCACTACTGCTCTTTTCCAAGGGGCTGCATCCCTGGAGGGTCCCACTGGCTTGTGTCCAATGTGCAGGTCAAGGTGACACTGCCAGGATATGTATGTTTGCAAGCAGGACTAAAACACTACACGCACACAGAATCCAGTATTTAAAGGACAGACCAGCAGTTTTTGTTTGGGGATTTAAAGGGGGTTTTTTGTCAGACTGCAAAATGTCACCCTGAGCTGCCTCTGCACCTACTAAAATTTGCATTTTCCAGTAAAGCTCCAGGACATCCTGCTCTCCTTTGTCCCTCATGTTAAGAGGGGAAATCAGGGATATATGTTTAAGTTGGATATCAGGAAAGGGTTCTTCCCCCAGAGGGTGGTCAGGCACTGAACAGGCTCCCCATGGCATGGTCACAGCCCCAACGCTGCCAGAGCTCCAGGAGTGTTTGGACAATGCTCTCAGGCACAGGGTGGGGTTGTTGAGGTGTCCTGTGCAGAGCCAGCAGTTGGACTTGATGATTCTTGTGGGTCCCTTTCAACTCAGGAGATTCTATGACATTGGTTACAGGGCCCTCTTATCCACTCGTTCAGGAACTGGAAGGCAGCAGGCAAGGCAGGGCTGCAGGAGAAGAAATATTTCCCGGCTAGGGCAGCTGAAGCTGGACCTGAAGGATTTTTATCCTTCCATAAACCAACCCCTGCCCAATGACAACTCCTAAAACTCCCCAGGAATGGTCACCAGCTGCATGTTTCTCATTTTCTGAGTGCCTGGCTTGAGGCAGTGCAGGCAGCTCACAGAGGCAGAAACCGGGGCTGGAACATAAAACGTTCCATCATGCTCCACGTCAACGGGATAAAACCAAACCTTCAAGCTGTCCCAGAGCATCCAGACCCATCTCATGAGCGAATTGCAAAGACCAGCTCATGCTTTTGATTCATTCGCACACAGGCATCGCCGATGAATCTGGGCGGGAATCATTAATCCTGTGTTCGGACCAGAGTTTGAATAGCAGGGAATAAACACAGCCTGGAGCCCTGGACACAATGGGATGGGACTGTCCCCATTTATACCCTGCTCGCTCTCATATTCAGGGATACACGAGCCCAGAGGGGAAAAAACCCATATGGAATCACACTCCGAGGCCACGTCAGCACGGAAAGGAGATGCTGCGGGACCAGCAGCAGTACGCGCCATCTTCCACCTCCAAGGGTTTGGCTCTGCAATTCTACTATAAAGCCACGTGAGCAGCTTAGTTATTTATTTAACTAAAAGCTTTTAATTATCTCTCTCACACACACACATTCCATGGGGCGGGGAAGGGGGGGAATAATCAGCCTACAACCAGTGACCGGCAGGTTCAAAGGAATTGTGGTTTTCATAGAAATAGCTAACTAGCCCAATTCTTCTCCTGCTGCTTCCAAAGCGTGCTCCCATCCCCAGGCTCCAGCCATGGCGTGTTTTGCTGTGGTTACAACTCGGGCTGAGCTGATCCCTTTGCCAGAGCAAAGGATCCTCCCCAGCTCTGAGCTCCAGGCAGCCACAGAGGGTTATTCCATGGTGAGACCCTGTTGGAAAGCCAGGCTGACATCTCCTGGCACTCATCCTCAGCAGCAGATGGACTGGGCTGCTCCCCAAATATCCACGTGTGGGATGGAAGCACCCAACGCCATGGCCGTGGCCACAGAGCCAGTCGGCCATGGAGCTCTCCCCACCTCCTGCAAGGAGAAACACTCCCCGGAGCTGCTCGTCTTCCTGCAGCTCAGGCTCTGCACTGAGATTAGGGAGATACAAAGTTCTTGGTCCCCTCCAAAAGCACCAGAGTTCAAGTGCTGTGAGACTTCATAAATTATAAATTACAAACCGCTGCTGCCGACGTTTGCTCTGAGCACAGCAGCTAAAGCAAGCTGGCATGGGAATTTGTTTAAAAATCTCAGCTCAGAAATGCAGCAGGGTCTGGAGGAGCATGCCCTGGAAGAGTACAATTTCTTGAACGCACCCCCAAGCCCATACAATTTTCCTCTCTGTGGAACCGCTTCATTAAAAAAAAAAAAAAAAGAAAGAGATTTAGTCCATCTACACATTTGCTTTTAATACACAATGTGAGTGGCATTACACAAGCAAAAATTCACATAAACAGAAAACAAGCGTAAACAACCGACTGAACGTAAAGAAACTAATAATATTAATCTGGATTAAGTACAAGCCATGAACATTCCTATCTAATCCATCCGATGGACAAAGATAAATCCCTGCTGTGCCGCATCCTACCATTCTTTGCAACTTAAGGAACCACAATACTGATCAAAACAGTAGTAGATAAGACATATAAAGGGAAATCTTTATGCATTGCTGCCTGCTTAATCTACACAAGATTACAGCAAAAGACAAGCACCAAGAAAGCAGAATAATTATTGCAAAAGATCCCCAGGCCCAAAGTGCAATTTCTACTCCCGATGCAAAGCTTTACATTGAACTTCCTCAGAGAAATGACAGCAACAAACACAGCTCCAAGCCTGAACAACCTGAGTATCTGCCATTCCTTAATGTTCCAGGAAAGTTGCACGGGGTGAAGCACAGTTAGAGAGAAGTCAGTAGATCTGCAGCAGAGTTCAACAGCACAAAATAAGGTTTATGACACGAAATTATTTGCATCCATAGGGCTGCTGCAGGGCCCATAGACTCCCCTATTAAAGCAACACCTCTGATTCATCACAGCTTATTCCCAGGAAATGTAAAAGCAGCTCCAGCGTTCCAGACACTGATCCAGTGTGAAACACCAGTATAGCCCAGCTCAAGCTCCCCACTGCAGCCCCCCACACACCTCCATTCACAGCGGGGTGGGAAGCTCCCACTGGGAGCAGGGATCCCTGGCCCGGACACCTGGGGAGATCCCAGAGCTCTTCCACCCATCACAGGCACAGGATCTCTAAGCAGCATCAATTTCTCGGGCTTTTTTCAAGAAATAGATGAAATATGGCAGTAAGGGGCTGAAAAAACCCCCACCCTGCAGTGGTACTGTCACGGTCTCCCCAAATGAAGGAGCTCTCAGCACACAGCCCTCATGAGGGAACACAAGGAAAGGTGTTTGAGGAGAAACTCCTGGCCAGATGCTGTGGACAGTCTGCCAACACCTCCACTGAACCGCCCCGAGGATGAAGAGCCAGGAGTTCACCTGCTGACCCCAAAAATCCAAGATTCCTTTGAGATGCCAAATAACTCCTGGTGAAAACCTAGTACAGAGCCACTGCCTTCCATCAGCAACCCTTCTGTACTCACAACTTTGCTCCAGCACATTACATGCCACGTTTACATCACCACCATCATCATCATCCACCCATCAACATATCAAAGCACACGGAGCACCTCAACATCCCTGCAAGCCACCCTGGCACAGCAACACTTTGATCTCCAATGAATGGATTCGTAGAGGTGGTCGCTCACTACAGAAGCCGAGTCCCCATCAGCCTACATCCCATCCTGTCAAATATCTGCTCAACAAGCAGTAAGCAGGGCAGCAGGAGAGACACGTTTTACCGCTTTCCGAAAATCAGATGCTGCCAAGTGAAAAACACTGTGGCTGCTCACGCAAAGTGTGCGGGCACTCGGCAGGGAGATAGCGGGGCCAGGAGCTGTAGGTTTGGAGTCTCATCACCTGAAGCATTTTTAGGCTTTGGGAACATACAGTGAATGGAAACAGGCTGAGAGGAGTCCTTCCTCCTCAGGAGTGCTGCCTTCCCATGAAATGCTTTGCTTCTGATAAGATTATTTGTTTTAAATTGCAATCGTGAGATCAGATGAAAACACAGGTAATTCTTGTTCTCCTCATCTAGACTGATACAGGAAATAATGAATGTGTTTATATTAGGGAAAAAATATCGTCCTTCTCTCTGTTTCATAAGGCTCTAATTGAGTTTTCAAAGTAAGGAGTGCTATGTTTATCCTGATATTTACCTTCCACAGCAGATTATGTTTGTCCATGGGAATCCTAGAAAATCCTCACCTTCTTTATTAAGGCCATGGCAGCAGAGATATGCAAAGGACCCCACTGACTTTTAAATCACACCCAATGCTCAAAATTGTCCCAGAAATGCAGCTGAAGACGCCAGAGGTTGGCAAGATATAAAATATAAACATCAAGGGTATCAGCATCACTGACACGCAACACACACCGCAAGCAGGACATCCCTTAACAACCACCACAACGCTGCAGGAAAACCTTCAATTCATTAGAAATATGGCTGGACCAGGCATTAAAAAAGAAAAAAAACCTTGGATCGCCACAAAGCAACCTTTGAAGCGAAGGGAGCAGCTCCTGGGGCAGCAACACACGAGTCAGCTAATCATGAAAGGAACTGCACTCCACAGCATCACCGCAGCGACAGCAGCCGGGGCAGAGCCCCTCCACACCCCTCATCCAGAGCCGGCATATTCTCCGCCCCCCAAGACCTTACAGGGATTATTTTCACATTCAGTAACTCAGTGATGAATAAGAATCACTAATTCAAAGACCATCCCCTGAAACCTATGAAACTAAGGCAAGCAAATTCCAGCATGTTTGGAAAGCCTTAAAATCCTAAATAGAAAGGTGAGGTAAAAATACGGTTTGTGGTGCTGTTCAGAAATAAGATTTTCATTGAATAGTTTGGGTTGGAAGGGATCTATTTTGCTTTGCGTCTCCAGTATCTTAATTAAATTACAACACACAGAATTATAACTGAACCAGCATAGCACCTACCTCGGAATTTGGATGATCTCTAAGAAATTTTCTCTTTGCCGCTGAACATGCAATTCTTGAATAACCATTTACACACCCACAGCGGGCAGAGCTGCTAGCCGCTGCCCGAAATCAGCTCCCCCAAACCACACAAAGACCCCCGAGTGTACAAAGGGGAACAAGTTCCTTTTCCCCAAAAAAACACAGAAGGGAGGGCTAGGGACACTTGCAGCCGTGGCACTCACAGAGGTGGTCGAGGTGGATTTTAACTCATTCCAGACCCTCTGGAGCAATTTTCTTTACAAACGGTGCCTCATTGGAGACAGGAAATAAAAATATGCCTTGGCGGAAAATCCTGTTAGCTGAAGAGCGCCGCTTCTCAGTGGGCTGAGGTGTTTTCTTGAGCTGGAATTCAGAGGAATGCGGGATGCACGGCCGGGAAAGAGCCCTTGCCTGGCTGATGCCAGACCACAGCACCCACATTTGTCCCATGGGTGGGCGAGTGGGGCCGCATCGGTTTGTGGAGCCTGGAGCACTTCCCCGCCAGCCCTTCCCTGCCATGTCACCTTCCTCCTCCTCCTGCACAATGGACTAGGGGCAGAGCCGGAGATGCCCAGCTCGGCCACGGCAGCTCTGGGCACCCCCCACCCCAGCAAAGGAGGACACACTGGGTGACAGCTCCCCTGTGCCATGCGTCCCTACCCTACTATCCCCATTTCTTGCCTTCTGCAGAACCTGTCTCGGGCTGAGCCTCAGCCTTTCGGCTTCCAGTTCTCCATGCCATACACAGCCCCAGAGAGCGGCTCGCACATGAGCTGTGCACACACGAATAGTGCAAAGACGCACACTGTGCATCCATCCACACGGTGCACACACACGCACGGAGTGCAAACACATACACTGTGCACACACACACAGAGTGCAAACACAGATACACCACGCACACTCACCTGGTGTGCACACAGACACACGGTGCACACACACACACACACAGTTACGCCATGCACGCAGTGTTCACACAGACCGCACACGCACAGAGCCCACAGCTGTCACATCACACACCCCCGATACAAACCACATACACGGTGCCTGTGCAGACCACGCACGCACACCCCGACACCCCACGCACACGCACCCTTTACACGCACACGGGCACTGACCGCACACACCCGCCGTGCAGACGCACCTTGCACAGACGAACACGCGCACTCACACACGGTGTACAACCGCACACGCGCGCATACACGTGACCACCCGCACAGGGACCGCGAACACGCACCGACCCGCCGTTCGCGGACACACGGACACGCGGACACACGGACACGCACCAGCCGCGCAAAGGCCGCGCGCACTCCCCCGCGCCGGGCACACGCTTCCGCGCGCACTTACCCGGCCGCCCCCGCGCGCGGCGCCCGCCGCCCTCACGCCGGGCCCCGCAGAGCCCCCCTCTACGGTGCGGCACACCGGGGCCGCGCC